>APFE031033950.1:0-93358 GCA_000404065.3 Pinus taeda
GCATGAAGAGTGAGATCTATATCTCTAGGATACCATAAGCCATAGTTTTGAGTTCCTTGAAGATACTTGAAAATTCTCTTTACTGCCTGAAGATGGGTTTCCTTAGGATTTGTCTGAAATCTTCCAACTATTCCCACTGCATGCACGATGTCTAGTTGGGTACCTGTTAAATAAAGAAGACTTCTAATCATGGATCTATAGGTTGGTTGATGCACTGCTGCTGATTCATCATTTGCACTGGGGCTGCATCCTGTAACCATAGGGGTACATACTGGTTTCAAACCTTCCATGCCATACTTCTTCAGAATCTGCTTAAGGTACTTTTTTTGAGACAAGAAGATACCGCCTTCGTTTTGTTGGATTTGTAATCCAAGAAAATGTCTCAGCTCTCCAAGCAAAGACATTTCGAACTCTTTCTGCATCACCAAGGCAAAGCTTTGACTCATAGCTTCTTCATTGCTTCCAAAGATAATATCATCTACATACACAACAATTATTAGCAATTTTTCATTTTCAATTTTTATATAAATATTGGTATCTGGTGATCCTTTTGAAAATCCTTGTTGATGGATATATTTTTCCAAATGATAGTACCAAGCCCATCGAGCCTGTTTAAGACCATAAAGAGCCTTTTTTAGTCTGCATACAAAATTTGGATCATTCCCAAGAATGAAACCATCTGGTTGTCCAATGTACACTTCTTCTTCTAAGTCTCCATTCAGAAAGGCTGATTTCACGTCCATTTGAAATACTTTGAACTTTTGAAAACTTGAGAGAGCAAGGAACATTCGGATGGCCTCAAGTCTAGAAATGGGAGCAAAGGTTTCTTCAAAGTCTATTCCTTCTTGTTGAGCATACCCTTTACAAACAAGTCTGGCCTTGTTTCTAATTACTTCCCCATTTTCATTCAACTTGTTTTTGAAGATCCATTTTGTCCCTATGACATTCTTATCTTTTGGTCTAGGAACCAACTCCCAAGTGTTGTTCTTTTTTATTTGTTCAAGTTCTTCATCCATTGCCTTGAACCATCATTCATCTTTTCAAGCCTCTCTTACATTTTGTGGTTCAGTGGAGGAGAGTAATGCCAAATAGCTTGAAGTTTCTGCAATTGTTCTTCTTGTTTGTATGATAGCCTCCTTTTGCCCCAAAATTTGTGATTCTGGATGATTCTTTTGAACATACCTAGAAGGAGTCTTTTCTTCTATCCTTATATGTTCCTCTAGCTCCTCATGTGTTTCTTCTTCATAGTTTTCTTCTTCATCATCAGTCTGATTTTGAGGGTAGTCTTCATCCTCTTCGATATTTTCATGATTTATTTGCCTAGGAATGTATCCTTTTTCATCAACCACTACATCAATGCTGTCAACAATTCTTCCAAGTCTTTTATTGTAACACTTATATGCTTTGTTGTGGGGAGAATAACCAAGGAGAATGCCTTCATCTGCTCTAGGTTCAAGTTTGCCAAGTTGTTCATCATTATTCTTAATATAGCATTTGCTTCCAAAAAATTTGAAATGCTTTATCGAAGGAGTCTCACCATACCAGAGCTCATGAGTTTGAGTGTTGTTCACTCAGACATTTGTTTTGTTGAGAATAACAACCGCAGCAAATGCAGCTTCACCCCAGAAGGTTGCAGGAGTTCTAGACTCATCAAGCATAGCACGAGCCATTTGTTTAACCATTCTGTTCATTCTTTCCACTACTCCATTTTGCTGAGGAGTCCTAGCCGTAGAGAATTCCCTTCTTATTCCATGTTCTTCACAGAAATCAAAAAATTCATTTGAGGTAAACTTAGAAGACAATTTCACATTCTAACTTCTAAAGAAATTTTTCTTTTTCATCAAGTTGGAATTGCAGAGTATCAATGATCATATTCTTTTCTTCTAAACATGTTTTGAGTCTAGAAATTTCTTCATAAAATCCATCCACATCTGTAGCATCCATGTAATCATAATCTTCAAAGGCCATTAAAAGTTTATAGTTATTACCACGTTCATCTTCATCACTATTTGAAAGTCCATCACTATCTTCATGAGTGTAATAGCTTTTCTTGTTTGCATTCTGTTTCTTATTCCATCTAACAGATTCTTTCCCCTTGTCAATCTTATCCTTGTGAGTACATTTGGCAGCACAGTGACCGACTCTTCCACAAGCAAAGCATTTGAAAGGTAACTTACCTCGGAATCTTCCAGTACCCCGATGAAGGTTCTTGACAAAATTTGATTCTTCATCTTCTTCTGACGCATGTCCTGACTCATAGTAATCTCCTTTGTCTGAAGCCTTGAAAGCATCTTCTCTCCTGTCTGATGGTCCTCCTTTCCTCATTTCATAATCAGTCAGAATTCCGTGCAGCTGTGACATGGTAAGATTTCGTAGATTCTCTTTTTCTTCTATTGTAGAAACTTTAGATTCAAACCTAGGGGACAAATATCTTAGAACGTTTTCAACCACAACAACCTCTTTTATTTCTTCACCCAAGTTTTTCATACAATAAAAATCTCATCTACACGAAGGAAATAGTTAGCCACACTTTCATCATTATGCATTCTGAGATTTTCATACTGAATTCTGAGGGCTTGATGTTTTGCTCATTTTACCTGATCATCTCCTTCATAGCTCAGTACAATCTTGTCCCATATTTCTTTTGCGTAATTATACTGCATAACCTTGACAAATTCTGATTGAGATAAACATCCTAATAGAGTATTGACTGCCTTTGCATTTGTTTCATATTTCTTCTTCTCAGCCGGATCTGTAGGATTTACTGATGGAAAAGTATACCCTGTATCTATGATATCCTAGACTTTTGTACCAAGAGATTGAAGATAGGCAGTAACTCTTACCTTCCAATATACGAAGTTTGTCCCATCAAAAATTGGTGGCCTGATTGATGCTTCCCTCTCGTAGTTGCTCATGATGAAAGATCTTCCTAAGCGATCCAAGCTTCTTCTGAAGGACCTACTCCAATACCAATTGTTGGAAATAATACTGAAAGGGGGGGTGAATCAGTATTATCAAGTCAAATGTTCCTTTTTCAAAATAAAATGATATACACTACTTCAGTTAATTAAACCCGCCTATATACGCAACTATGAATAAGGAAACCCGCGTATACAAAGCAAACTTTTAATTTACTTTATCTTTTTTATGATGATTGTTAATTTGTGTTTCAGAATCAAATAACCAGTAACCAGAGACAGTAAAACAGATAAAAAAGACAATCACACATAAGAACAAAAGATATAATGTGGAAACCCAATGTGGGTGAAAACCACCTGCTGCAATTTGTCTCTATCTTGTTTGAAATTATAAACTTCTTTTACAATGTACTGGTGCAATCCTTTACCAGTACGCAGGCTGTAACCTACAGAGAGCTACAACCCTCTCTCTTTCTACAGCTTCTCCTGGAAGGGAGCTACAACCCCCTTTGGCTCTTGCACTAGCCAAGATACTAGTACGTAGGTGCTGGCCTACAGAAGGCTACAACCTTCTCTTTCTTCCAAGGACCACGTTTCATAAATTTTCAGACTGGATCTATGAACATCAATCAATCATCAAGAATTTCTCCATCAACCAATATCATTTCCACCAATTAGATCTGAATCAAGTAGATACTTCTCTGATAGGTTTACCCAAAACACAGTACCAAAAACCACACGAAAAAATCTAAACCCAGAACACAACAGCAATAAACAGAAGCAGCTAGATCACTACTCAAAATATATACGCTATTTCAATAACCTGCAACACGCGTGCATACGCTTCTGTCTTTGGAACAAACTGCGTATACGTTGTTTTCATTCATTGAACCAGCGTGTATACGCGCCTTCGCTTCACTGAACTTGCGTACAGATCTATAAAAGATAATTCGCTCTTTCAAATATTCAAACACTAATTAACCCAGATTATTAGTGTTATAGATCAAGCATGCGCCACATATAACAGACCAAAATCATACAAAGATACTATCATTCAAGCTTAAATATTATGACCCGTCAATAGAACTTATCCTTCTCTTTGTGCTAAGGTTCCTCCTTCATTCAGATCCAGATCTGCACCATAACCCAATTCCGAGTATTGCAGATCTACCACTTTTTCAGATATTCAATAATAATTAAGATTTTTCTTTGCCACATGATCTCCTTCCTCTTTGATAGTCTTGCCTTTCACAATACCACGGTCCAAAACCATAACAATTCAATACCATGAACCCAATACTAGGGATCAACATATCTGACAAGATACTATGGTCCAAAATCATAGGTTCAAATACCAAGGACTAACTACCATGGACCAAAAATAAGTTCTTCCACATATACGCGCTTTGCCTTGCACGAAAGTGCGTGTATATGCATACGCGCCTTGGGAACGTCCAAACCGCGTGTATACACGGCTTCGTCAAAGTGAACTTGCGTATATGTCTTTTTCTTCTTTCTGAGTGCCTAATCTATGATCTGTCACCAAGGTGAGTTGCCATCAAGGACAGCACCAGTGCCATAGCATCAAACCTGCCAAACCTCTGCCATAATGCCAACAATGTTATATTTCCTTCTAGCACAAACACAATAACATAACAACATTTTAGGACTAAATAAGTCTAATGTGTGTTAGATTAACAACATTGCAATGTAAAAGAAAATCTAACATGTGTTAGATTTCCTTTTAGCGCAAACTCAAGCACATAGAAACATTCAACAGTGAGAAATCTAGCAACTGCTAGATTTAGGTCTACCACCAATACAAGCACGTTGCCAACAACAACATTGTACAGTATAAGAATTCTATATTGTGTTAAATTTTCTTCCAACACAAACACAAGCACATTTTAATTTGAAAGAAATATAACGCATGCTATATTTCCTTCTAGCACAAACACAACATAACAACATTTTAGGACTAAATAAGTCTAATGTGTGCTAGATTAACAACACTACAATGTAAAAGAAAATCTAACATGTGATAGATTTCCTTTTAGCTCAAAGTCAAGCACATAGAAACATTGTAGATTGAGAATTCTAGCAAGTGCTAGATTTATGTCTACCACAAATACAACACGTTGCCAACAACAACATTGTAGAGTATAAGAAATCTAACTTGTGTTAAATTTTCTTCCAACACAAAAACAAGCACATTTAAATTTGAAAGAAATCTAACACATGCTATCTTTCCTTCTAGCACAAACACAAGAAGATAACAACATTTTAGGACTAAATAAGTCTAATGTGTGCTAGTTTAACAACATTGCAATGTAAAAGAAAATCTAATATGTGTTAGATTTCCTTTTAGCGCAAAGTAAAGCACATAGAAACATTGTAGATTGAGAAATCTGGCAAGTGCTAGATTTTTGTCTACCACAAATACAAGCACGTTGCCAACAACAACATTCTAGAGTATAAGAAATCTATCTTGTGTTAAATTTTCTTCCAACACAAACCCAAGAAAATTTAAATTTGTAAGAAATTTAACACGTGTTATATTTCCTTCTAGCACAAACACAAGAATATAACAACATTTTAGGACTAAATAAGTCTAATGTGTGCTATATTAACAACATTGCAATGTAAAATAAAATCTAACATGTGCTAGATTTAATTTTAGCGCAAAATCGATCACATAGAAATATTGTAGAGTGAGAAATCTAGCAAGTGCTAGATTTATGTCTACCACAAATACAAGCACGTTGCCAACAACAACATTGTAGAGTATAAGAAATCTAGCTTGTGCTAAATTTTCTTCCAACGTAAACACAAGCACATTTAAATTTGAAATAAATCTAACACATGCTATATTTTCTTCGAGCACAAACACAAGAACATAACAACATTGTAGGACTAAATAGGTTTAATGTGTGCTAGATTAACAACATTACAATGTAAAATAAAATATAACATGTGTTAGATTTATTTTTAGCGCAAACTCGAGCACATAGAAACATTGTAGAGTGAGAAATCTAGCAAGTACTAGATTTATGTCTACCACAAATACACACACGTTGCCAACACGATTGTAGAGTATAAGAAATCTAGCTTGTGTTAAATTTTATTCCAACACAAACAAAAGCATATTTAAATTTGAAAGAAATCTAACACATGCTATATTTCCTTCTAGCAAAAACACAAGAACATAACAAAATTTTAGGACTAAATAAGTATAATGTGTGCTAGATTAACAACATTTGAATGTAAAAGAAAATCTAACATGAGTTAGATTTCCTTTTGGCACAAACTCAAGCACATAAAAACATTGTAGAGTGAGAAACCTAACAAGTTGTGATGGATTTCTCACACAAAACAATCACATACTCACCTCCATATCCCTCCACATGCTCCTTCCCATCTAGGAGATGCATATACATGTTTATTAAACACATCAAGTAAATTGTCTCTCTCACTTATGTGAAATCCTAGGTCTTTGTAAGATTTCCAAAACTATGCAAATAGAACAAACTATAACATTATCATCAAGAAAAAAATTCCCTCTCTATGCTGACTAAATCTAGAGTTGAGATGGATCTAAAGGAAAAGCTTGCACCTTGAGAAATTTGATCCCTTTGTAGGCTATCTAAATCTAGAGTTATAATGAATCTAAAATGGTTTAATTATTAATAATTATAATTCTTATTTTATTTTATTTTATATTTATGTAATTTGACTAAATTAACGAGTTTAAATAACATTACATAACCTTAGAATATCTCATTCACTTTGGGCTAAAGTCTACCATGTAATCATTCATGTTGGACTAAAGTCTCTCCATGCAATTATTTAAATTTGTAGATATTTATTTTTATCTTAATCAATAATATTTAATATAAAGTAAAAAACATAAACTTGGAAAAGCCCATAAATATTATAAATATCAAGTGAATTACAATGAAATTTGAACCATTTAAAATTATAATTTTATATTTTTATTTTGGAAAAATTTCAAACCATAAAATTGATAATAATAATTAAAAAATCTATTAAATATTAGTTACTATTTTAATTGATAAATATTATATACAATAATACATGAAAAATGTAATATAATTTCAAAAATTGTAATTTATAACTTTAAAATTAATAATAAAAAAATATTAACATACCAAATTCTTTATTATTATTAAAATTTGTAGATATTTATTTTCATTTTAATGGATAATATTTAATATATAATGGAAAGTATAAATTTGGAAAGGGCTACCCATACTATAAATATTAAGTGCATTATAATGTAATTTGAACCATTTAAATTTATGATTTTATATTTTTAATTTAAAAATAAAATAAAATTAAAACATATAATTAATTAAATTTATGATTTTACATTTCTAATTAAAAAAATTTCAAAACATAGAATTGAAAACATATTTTTTAAATAATATGTAATCTTATTCTCAAATATAATAAGCAATATAAAATCGATTAGTTTGATAATTCTACAATTGGGGAAATGGTTACAATTGTATATTTTCTCCTAACTCTTCACAAAATGAATAACCTAGTGTGAACACAAATCAAGATCAATTAGTATATAAAAAATTAAAATAAATTTAAAGAATAATTAAATTTCCCTTAACATTTAAGGAAATATAAGAAATTTCTCATTTTTAGATATTATTCAATTTGACCCAGGTTGCTATTTTTGGGAGAAAAATGCTTTAATGATGTAAGGTCATGGAAATCAAATGAGCAAAGGAAACACAAAGGCAAATGATGTATATACTCGTGATATTCACAAAATAAAGAGGATTGAAAGGGGTGCAACCTCAGAAAAAACAATAACCCAAGAATAACTATAAAGAGAATGAAAGCTCAATAGAAAAACAAAGACTAAATATGCCATCATTTCCTTTGCATCATCAATTTCATAAATTTAAATCGGACTTCTCCAACCATTTAGAGTGGTATGACCTATACCATTGAGGATTCAACATTTTATTATGGATGTTAACTTTATAAGTGGTGCGTCAACTCTTGTTTTTTTGATCGATGTATAAAAAACCAATTGTATTGCCCAATCAAAACGTGAGTTACGAGTATATGTCACCTATGCAAATTTAATTGAATAGTAAACAACCAGCTTGCTACAACATTCAATTATACTTAACTGGTGGATAGAGTTGATAATCAATATTCTTTGCTAAATATCAAATTAAAATTTTATTTACATTCCATATGATATTAGATAAGAATTCAACCAAAATATACGTATATATTAGGTGAGTTATATATATACATAAGCAAATGCAAATTTTGCACTACTCTTTGTACTCTTAACCAACTTGAGGTATTTGTCAGAAGACTTGGATGTAATAAACCCTTAGTGATACATCTAGTATAAGGTGTGTACCCAAGTAATGTGTTGGTAACATGATACACCTGATGAGTAGATCAACGGGTATAACAACTACTGCATTTGCCTCCACTCTTGCTGCTATCTACGCCTATTCTTGTACCTCTATCGCTAAAGCCTTTGTTTCCACTGCCACCTTTACTACGTCCTCTACATTAGCCTTTGTCTATGCTTGCTTTTCCCCTTTTCTTTAGCTATCTTGGTCTCACTTTGTGTTTGTTGATTCTGTTTATAACTATTTGGCTTATTTTTATAAGGCAGGGTTTGAACCCTTTCTTTATCTAGTCACATTTTGACTTCTTCTTGTCCTTCCAATCCTTGTGGACTTCATGATTTTTCTTGTTGTGCTCATAGAAATACTTAGCCTTTATTATGGATGGTAAGAAAGGAGGCTGAGAGATTCAATGAATCATATGTAACAGGGAAGAAGCTTCAGGAAAATTAATAGTCCAACTACAAATTCTTTTTCTGAAGAAGAAGGATTGCATCTTCTAGCTCTTCTTCTACATTGTGCATAGGTTGTTTTAGAGGACAATAATGAAGAGGAAAACATCAAACAGTATCCCCCCTATATTTACGATATTTCTCACAATATGAGAGTTCAATTCATTATGTGGCTTCATACTTTGTTGAGGCCTTATCGTGAAGATTGAGCAATTCATACTTAGGAATCTACTCTCGGTTCATAGGTGGTAGTACAAAGTGGGATTTCAAAGGCAAACCCTATAAAAGAAAGAACCAGTCTACTCAAAAATATAAAAGCATGACTATCACAATGCTAAGAAGAACAAATACATAGATTTGGAGCCAAGTAAAAGAGATTCCTCAATGCATTGAATTCCCACTCACTCTCATAATTTGTTTGCTTTCTAATCCACCCGAAACTTTGGAAAAAGTAAACTTCACAATTTTTCCAAAAATTCTCTCACAATATAATCACCTATAAAAATCTCCACTCTCAAAATATAAATTATAATTATTTTTGTAGAAAAAATATTAACTTTTCTTAAACACTTCGTATCATGTTTTAGTTAAGAAAATTTCGATTCTCACAAGTAATTTTAGACATCCAAGACTTCATATCCATACTTCAGAGTTTTAACATTCCATGCTCATGAACAACTTAATTAAGAAGATTTCCATTCTCACAAGTAATTTAGACATCTTAAGACTTCTTATCCATACTTCAAAGTTTTCACATTCCATGCTCATGAACGAGTTACATCTCTTCACTAACTGGCCAAATATTTTCAAAGAAAAATACCTCCTTGAATGCCTCAATGAATCTAATTCCCACTATTAAACAAAGGGTATTCCTCTAAAGTGGAAATGGAAGTTATCCTACCATCTCAGGCTCTGGATAGAAAGCTGGGTAAAAGAGATGGATTTGGTTTGGGATAAGTCTCTCTATAAGGAAAAGAGGGTCCTCTGCATGGAGCTGGTAGAAGGGAGTTACCTTAAAATCTAGCATGAGTTATCTAGAAACCCCATATGAGAACATCACATGTGTTTTCTTATCAAAGGATGGGCTTCCACTCATAACCCAATATTTCATTACTGCCATGTATCCCTTGCATAGATTCTATCTTTTGACTGCGCTATATTAAAGGCTCTTCCACCTACCCTATTGATTATATGTTCCAAGTACAAACTCAAATTACTATATGGAAGACACGTGATCCTCATGCATGGGAGACATAAAGTATATGTTTTCTTGGAGAGTTTATTTCTCCGTCATTCTTACATTCTTCCTCATGCTGAAAGAAAGAATGCCTCCATAACTGAAGTTCAATAAAACCAACCTAAGAAGCCAATGATGTTGAAATATCTGTGATTTTGTGCCAAGCTAGAGGTGTGGTGGCATAACTGGAAGGAAGGAATTTTTTCTTAAATTTAAAAAGAGAGTATAGTAAGAAACATGAAATCTCATTACCCACTAGTTTAAATCAATGTTCACTGCAAATAGGATAACATTTCCTTCAAATCAAATTATACACTTGTCTGAATCATCACTGCAATGAGCCATGGTATACGAATTTTAGGGATACCAAAAGAGCAGCGAGTAGCTAAAATTGTTTATTCCAACACTATGGAACTGGAGGGAATGGATTCAATGGATATCAAGACCTTGCATTTTGTTTTTCTAAGTGGAAGAGGTCCCTAGAAATTATGATTTTCCTGAAGATAGGGACAAGCAACTAATAACAAGAGGAAGTAGTAACAACGTATCAAGGAGTTAGGTTCCTCAAGGACATTGTGCAAAGGGATGTAGTTATTTTTGAGGACTCCAACATAATCGCAATATCACTGAAGCAGGGAAGAGCTTCCTCCTCCTAAGCCTTGGCATGCATCTATCATAAAATTTTCTTATTACTCAATGCATTTAAATAAGTCCACTATTTTCAGGTTAGAAAAAGATTCAACTCCCAAGTCAATCAGATGGCTAAGCAAGCAGTTTCAGAACACAAAGGGACCCTCTGAGTATGTATCAATGGGGAGGAAAATCCCTCTACACCTCAATACCATCATCAATACAAAGTCCCAAGGTTAGGAAGCATGAAAGGTGGCACTCTCTACCCAAATTGTGATACATGGAAACAAAAGGAGTTTGGCTCACCAAATAAGGAGGCATAGGGACAATTTGCTAAGAGACAGTTGAAACAAAATCTAGAGTGTTTTCTCACCACAACAAAGCCATTAATGCCAGTTTGTTCAAAGGTCCTATCTATTACAATGGCTTGGAAGAAGTTAATTCATGATGCTTATCATAATTTCTATATGGTCTCATCGAGATATTTTCATTATGAAAACCATACTCCTGGTTTACCGTTGAGGACTCCAACATAATCACAAGATCACTAAAGTAGGAAAGAGCTCCATCCTCCTAAGCCCTGGCATGCATTTATCATAAAATGATCATACTAATCAATGCATTTAAATAAGTCCAATATTTTGAAGTTAGAAAGAGATTCAACTCTCAAGTCAATCAGATGGCTAAGTAAGCAGTTTCATAAGACAAAGGAAACATCTATGTATGTATCGAGGGGGAGGAAAATCACTCTACATTAATGCCAGTTTGTGTAAAGGTCCTATCTATTAGAATGGCTTGGAAGATGTTAGTTCCTCATGCTTATCATACTTTCTATATGATGTCATCGAGATATTTGCATCAGGCAAACCATACTCCTAGGTTATTGTTGAGGACTCCAACATGATCACAAGATTGTTGAAGCAGGAAAGAGCTCCCTCCTCCTAAGCCCTGGCATGCATCTATCATAAAATGGTCCTGCTACTCAATGCATTTAAATAAGTCAACTATTTTCAGGTTAGAAAAATATTCAACCCCCAAGTCAATCAGATGGATAAGAAAGCAATTTTAGAAGACAAAGGAACCCTCTAAGTATGTATCAAGGGGGAGTAAAATCCCTCTACAACTCAATACCATCATCAATAGAGTCCCAAGGGGATGAAGCATGAAAGGTGAAACTCTCTACCCAAATTGCGATTCATGGAAACAAAATGAGTTTGTCTTACCAAATAAGAAGGCACAGGGACAGTCTGCTAACAGACAGTTGAAACCGCTAGAGTGTCTTCTCACCATAGCAAAGCCATTAATTCCAGTTTGTGCAAAGGTCCTATATACTACAATGGCTTGAAAGAAGTTAATTCCTCATGCTTATCATACTTTCTATATGATCTCATTGAGATATTTGCATTAGGCAAACCATACTCCTAGGTTATTGTTGAGGAATCCAACATAATCAAAAGATCACTGAAGAAGGAAAGAGCTCCCTCCTCCTAAGCCCTGGCATGCATCTATCATGAAATGGTCCTGCTACTCAATGCATTTAAGGAAGTCCACTATTTCCAGGTTAGAAAAAAAGATTCAACTCCCAAGTCAAACAGATGGCTAAGAAAGGAGTATCAGAAGATAAAGGAACCCTCTAAGTATGTATCGAGGGGTAGGAAAATCCCTCTACACCTCAATACCATCATCAATACAAAGTCCCAAGGGGAGGAAGCATGAAATGTGGCACTCTCTACCCAAATTCTGATACATGGAAACAAAAGGAGTTGGTCTCACCAAATAAGAAGGCACAGGGACAGTCTCCTAATAGACAGTTGAAACCACTAGAGTGTCTTCTCACCATAGTAAAGCCATTAATGCCAGCTTTTTCAAAGGTTCTATCTATTACAATTGCTTAGAAGAAGTTAATTCCTCATATTTATCATACTTTCTATATGATCTCATTGAGATATTTGCATCAGGAAAACCATACTCCTAGGTTATTGTTGAAGAATCCAACATAATCACAAGATCACTGAAGCAGGAAAGAGATCCATCGTCCTAAGCACTGGCATGCATCTATCATAAAACGGTCTTGTTACACAATGAATTCAAATAAGTCCACTATTTTCTCGTTGGAAAAAAATTCAACTCCCAAGTCAAACAGATGGCTAAGAAAGTAGTTTCAGAAGACAAAGTAACCCTCTAAGTATGTATCAAGGGGGAGGAAAATCCCTCTACACCTCAATACCATCATCAATACAATGTACCAAGGGAAGGAAGCATGAAGGGTGCACTCTCTACCCAAATATGGATACATGTAAACAAAAAGAGTTTGGCTCACCAAATAAGAAGGCACAGGGACAGTTTGCTAATAGACAGTTGAAACCACTAGAGTGTCTTCTCACCATAGCAAATCCATTAATGCCACTTTGTGCTAAGGTCTTATCTACTAAAATCGCTTGGAATAAGTTAATTACTGATGCTGATCATACTTGCTATATGATCTCATCGAGAGATTTGAATCAAGCAAACCATACTCCTGAGTTAATGTTGAGGACTCCAACATAATGACAATATCACTGAAGTAGGAAAGAGCTCCCTCCTCCTAAGCCATGGTATGCATCTATCATAAAATTGTCCTGCTACTCTATGCATTTAAATAAGTCCACTATTTTTAGGTTAGAAAAAGATTCAACTCCCAAGTCAATTAGATGGCTAAGAAAGTAGTTTCAACAAACAAAGGAACCCTCTGAGTATGTATCGAGGGGAAGGAAAATCCCTCTACACCTCAATACCATCATCAATACAAAGTTCGAAGGAGAGGAAGCGGGAAAGGTGGCACTCTCAACCAAAATTGTGATATGTGGAAAGAAAAGGAGTTTAGCTCACCAAATAAGAAGGCACAGGGATAGTTTGCTAACAGACAGTTGAAACCACTAGAGTGTCTTCACACCACAACAAATCCATTAATGCCATTTTGTGCAAATGTCCTATCTATTACAATAGCTTGGAAGAAGTTTATTCCTCCTGCTTATCATACTTGCTATATTATTTCATAGAGACATTTTCATGAGGAAAACCATACTCCTACGTTATTTTTGAGGACTCCAACATAATCACAAGATAGCTGAAGCAGGAAAGAGATCCATCCTCCTAATACTTGGCATGCATTTATCACAAAATGGTCCTACTACTCAATTCATTTAAATAAGTCCACTATTTTCAAGTTAGAAAAAGATTCAACTCCAAAGTCAATCAAATGGCTAAGCAAGCAGTTTCAGAAGACAAAGGAACCCTCTGAGTGTGTATCGAGGGGTAGGAAAATCGCTCTATAGCTCAATACCATTATCAATAGAAAGGCCCAAGGGGAGGAAGCATGAAAGGTGGCACTTTCTACCCAAATTGTGATACATGAAACAAAAGAAGTTTGGCTCACCAAATAAGAAGACACAGGGATAGTTTGCTAATAGACAGTTGAAACCACTAGAGTGTCTTCTCACCATAGCAAAGCCCTTAATGCAAATTTCTGCAAAGGTCCTATCTATTGCAATGGCTTGGGAGAAGTTAATTCCTCATGCTTTTCATACTTGCTATATGATCTTATCAAGAGATTTTCATCAGGAAAACCATACTCCTAGGTTATTGTTGAGGAATCCAACATAATCATAAGATCACTGAAGCAGGAAAGAGCTCCTTACTCCTAAGCCTTGACATGCATCTATCATAAAATGGTCCTGCTACTCAATGCATTTAAATAATTCCACTATTTTCAGGTTATAAAAAGATTCAGCTCCCAACTCAAACAAATTGCTGAGAAAGCAGTCTAAGAAGACAAAGGAAACCTCTAAGTATGTATCGAGGGGGAAGGAAAATCCCTCTACACCTCAATACCATCATCAATACAAAGTCCCAAGTGGAGTAAGCATGAAAGGTGGCACACTCTACCCAAACTGTGATACATGGAAACAAAAGGAGTTAGGCTCACCAAATAAGAAGTCACAAGGACAGTTTGCTAATAAACAGTTGAAACTATTACAGCATCTTCTCACCACAGCAAAGCCATTAATGCTAGTTTTTACAAAGTTCCTATCTATTACAATGGCTTGGAAGAAGTTAATTCCTCATGCTTATCATACTTGTTATATGATCTGATCGATAGATTTGCATCAAGCAAACCATACTCCTGGGTTAGTGTTGAGGACTCCAACATAATCATAAGATCATTGAAGCAGGAAGGAGCTCCCTCCTCCTAAGCCCTGGCATGCATCTATCATAAAATGGTCTTGCTACTCAACATCTAAATAAGTCCACTATTTTCATGTTAGAAAAAGATTCAACTCCCAAGTTAATCAGATGGCTAAATAAGTAATTTTAGAAGACAAAGGAACCCTCTGAGTATGTATCGAGGGGGAGGAAAATCCCTCTACACCTCAATACCATCATCAATACAAAGTTCGAAGGGGTGGAAGCATGAAAGATGGCACTACCATCATCAATAAAAGGTACCAAGGGGAGGAAGCATGAAAGATGGCACTCTCTACCCAAATTTTGATACATGGAAACGAAAGGAGTTTGGCTCACCAAATAAGAAGGCATGAGGACAATTTGCTAATAGACAGTTGAAACAACTAGAGTGTCTTCTCACCACAGAAAATCCATTAATGCCAATTTATGTAAAGGTCCTATCTATTACAATGGCTTGGAAGAAATTGATTCATGATGATTATCATACTTGCTATATGATCTCATCGAGAGATTTTCATTAGGCAAACCATACTCCTGGGTTATTGTTGAGGACTCCAACATAATCACAAGATCACTAAAGCAGGAAAGAGCTCCCTCCTCCTAAGCCCTAGCATGCATCTATCATATAATGGTCATGCTACTCAATGCATTTAAATAACTCCACTATTTTCAAGTTAGAAAAAGATTCAACTCCTAAGTCAATCAGATGGTTAAGCAAGTAGTTTCAGAAGACAAAGGAACCCTTTAAGTATGTATCTAGGGGGAGGAAAATCCCTCTACACCTCAATATCATCATGAATATAAAGTCCCAAGGGGAGGAAGCATGAAAGGTAGCACTCTCTACCCAAATTGTGATACATGGAAACAAAAGAAGTTTGGCTCACCAAATAAGAAGGCACAAGGATAGTTTGCTAACAAACAGTTGAAACCACTATGGTGCCTTATCACCATAGCAAAGCCATTAATGTGAGTTTGTGCTAAGGTCCTATCTATTACAATGGCTTGGAAGAAGTTAATTCCTAATGCTTATCATACTTGCTATATTATCTCATTAAGAGATTTGCATCAGGCAAGCCATACCTTCCATAACCCAGAATGTAGATGGATTGATTTTGTTCTCCCAACTTCATTTTTCATCCTAGAATTCTCTTTCAAGGAGATGAGGTTGTGCTTTGCGAGCTCCTTGTAAATACCTAGGCTCAGATATCCCATTGTTTTGACCAGGCAATATTAAAGGCTCTTTTATCTACATACTCAAAATACTATATGGAGGACACGTGATACTCATGCATGGGAGACATAACATATACGTTTTCTTAGAGTGTTTCTTTCCCTGTCATTCTTACATTCTTCCTCATGCTGAAAGAATGCATTCCTCCATAGCTGGAATTCCATAAAACCAACCTAAGAAGCCAATGATCCTAAAATATGTGTGATTATGTGCCAAGCTAGAGGCGTTGTTGTAGAAATGGAAGGAAAGCATTGTGTTTAAAATTTGAAGGCAGAGTTATAGAGTAAGCAACATGAAATCTCATTACCCACTTGTTTAAATCAATGTTCACTGCAAATGAGCTAAGGTATATGTTATCATGTAAGAAGCAATTTCTAAATCATTCATATCAATTTGATTGTGAGGGTTAAGTGTTAGTCCGAGTTTATTCTTTCCATGTTTACTTTAGTATCTAAGTCTTGGTGTCTTAGGAGTCCTAGTAGGATGGTTAAATAAAAGTCAATAGTCTGTTCTCATTCACCATTGGTCCCATAAATTACATACATTCTCTATATCAAGCTTGTTATAAAGGCTCTTATGTGTTGACAAATGCTTTAGGTGTTTTCGTAGTGCATAACCCAGATTTTACACTAGCTGTGCTACGAAATCAGAGATTCGTGCAATCTGTAGAAAATCTTTCTTAGCTGTCATATATGTCAAATTTAGTTATGGTTGCATCATCTACTATCATCTTGTACACTTCGCCTATCATGTCCAACTGCTTATCTTCATCATTAGAGTTGTTAGGTACCTTGTTACCCTTGAATTGCAAGTTTCAAGAAGAGCCAGGCATTCACAATCATAATTATGATTGTACTCATTACATGGGGAACAAATCTGGAAAATGATAAATTTAAATTCCTTGAATGTCAAACGAAGCAGTATTCAAGCGAGGCAGCGATCAAAGGATGAGACAGTGCCAGTCTATCAAGTTTTCATTACGCTGAAGTCTCATGGAAGGATCTACAGAAAGAAAAGAGCACAAGTCATGTAGATGTCTAAGGAACGAACCTGAAGGTTTAGACATTATCTTGAAGAACAGAGAAGTTGAGCATGCATTCAAGCAGGTTTGATGTTGGAATTTTTGCGAGAAACTCCAAAGAGGTAATGCACAAATCACCAAGGAATTTTCCTTGAATTTCACAGGACTGAATTCAATGGTTGGGATGCTTGAATTGCAAATCTCACTAGAGGTAATATCCATAGTTATTGAGATTCCAAGGGGACAAGAAAGTTGGTTTAAAAATTTCACGTTTGATATGACCCCCTGCAAAGAATTTCTGAAGCTGGAGTTCATTTACTCAGATTTAAACAAGTCTGTGCCTAGAAATTATGTCAAGGACTCATATGCCAATTTGTTTACCTGCATATAGAGGTACCTTACCTATGAAGGGAGATATAATAAGGTGTATTCATATCATTTCAAGCTTCTACTACATTTCATAGGAAAGATATCTCTTGATTTACCTTTCTACTTATTTTGTAGCCTAAGAAAAATGTGTGACAAGGTGTACCTAAGGAAAGAAGCCTGTGAGACTTCATTGTTTCACCATGGCTTAGTTAAGTTGATCGTTATGCATGAAATCTAGAGAGTAGGTAGGGACTGGCCTAAGTTCATGTTTATGTCTAGCTTCAAAAATGAAATCTGCCTCAGTCCTCAAGTGGTAAAAACTTCTCCACCAATAACTAGTCATCGTATAGAAACAAGATCCAAGAGATTCACAAAATTGAAAGCTAGGAAATAGGTAAGGGAGCCCGCTAGATCAATGGTTATCCAAGACACACACCCAGCAGTCCCTAAAAGAGAAAACTCAGATCAAAGAAGGTAGACATGAATCATCTATAGGAGAAGTAGTCCAAAGAAGGAGGACCAGGAGTCAATTAGCTAAGGAAAAAGTCAAGGAGGTGGTTGCTGAGGAAAGCCCTGTTTCAAAGGGAAACTTGAATGACTTACTGCAAGCCATTGATATTGAAGAATCTCTCCTGGTTCAAGAAGATTTGATAGAATTAGGTAAAGACAAGACTAAAAGAATCAAAGCCTCGAAAAATTTCAAGTTTAATGATCAAGTTTCTCAATTTGTCTTTAAGCCAAGAAGACCCATGACAAGAAATTTCAAACAGATACAGGAGATGATGCCAGAAGCAGATGAAACAGAGGAGATCATAAAAACTCATGACATACTTGTGACTTCATTAGAAACGTCATCACAGCTGCATAAAGAAGATAGAGGAAAGGCAGTTATCCCACAAGAAGAAGATAGTGTTGAAGAATTGAAAAATAAGTTGAGGTTAGCAAATCTTGAAATTGCTAGATTGAGGAAAGCCTCTAGGAAGCATGCAATCAAGGAAGCTCATTTTGATAAAATGCAAGCTCTATGGGAAGACAAAACATTTCAAATACCCAAGGTTGTCGACTGTAATACCCGATACTATACTTGGATAGTTCCTGCATTAAAGGAAGTGGCACTAATCAAAAAAGTTAATATGAAACTAAGAGCTAGGATCAAAGTTATGAAAAGGCAAATTGAAAATTTCAGGCTCCAGCTAAGCCAGCGAGAAAGGTTTCCTTAGCACGTAAGAATGAGTCCCACAATTTTGATGGTTTATCATAATTATTTTTTAATAGATTCAGAGCAGCTGCAAAGGATATTTCAGTATGAAGAGGTGTAAGACAATAAAATTTTGGTTCAAAACTGTGTTTTTGTGATTACACAGCAGTTTCGTAGCATGTTACGAAACTATTGTAGATGATGCCTAATGAACAGAAGTTTCGTATTGCACTACGAAACTGTTGTAGCTGGATATTTAAACTCTGTGAACCAATTTTGAACAACCGAGGGGAAATTTTTTGGAAAGGAAGTCTCAGAAAGGGGTCATTCATAATGTGCAAGCAACCAGCCAGGGCAAAACAAGTGGAAGGAAGTTATATGAACTTTAAACTTGTTATTATACAAATGATCACTGCTATTATTGTAAATGGTTTTTCAATCAGCTTTGAAGAGGTTTTATCACCACACATGAATATGGGAAAGGCTTACAACACATAAAGAACGTGGCACTCCAATATATTGTTGGGTAATTAAAGAAGATCAACATGGTTAATTGGTTCTGAATATCTTTGAGGAAACTAAAGGCAGAAAAATAGGGGCAGTTTCCTACTTCTCATCAGCAGTAAAGGGATAAGACATTAAGGACCAGTCAGGATCTTCAACATCCACCACAACTAAATTGAAGGAGACCACTTGTCAGAGAACAAGATTTGCTTGTAATTAATGTTATTACCAGCACGATGTGGAGTTAGACTCCTAATTGTCTTAGGTTTCTAAAATGTATAGTTAGCAGTTTGTTGCATTTAATAATTAGTTAAAGTTTGAATAGGTGTCATAGCAAGTAGAATTCGAGTTCCCCTCATGCTAGGGGAGGAATCTCAAAGCTCTATATATAGCAGAAGAGCTGATATACAAAGGGTTGGAAAATTATTGAGGAAATATCTTATATTGTGCTTTGTGTAAAGACTATCTTTGTTAGTAATGTAGTATTGGCCTTGCTTCTTAGGAATCATAAATAATTTGATGTTCTGGATGTTTTGTGTTTTCTTCTTCCTTTTATATACAATGTTATGAATGTGTGATCACGTAGAAATCACTTACAGTGCTCTAATTTCCTGCATGCATTTGTAAACTGTGTTGGTCCCCTATGTGTTTGATAGGTTCTACATATGTTGGATTCTGAATGCCTTGAATTCTATGCAAAACTAACTCTATTGTCAATATTGAAGCATATCTAACTCCATAAGCCCAATGGGGACTTTATAATTGTGTTTTAACCACTCACATTTTACATTTGTTTCACAAGAGTTATCCATCTTACTTATAATTAAAAATCATTAATCCTGTGAGGGAGCCCTCTCAGGTTGGGGAGGCTAAGCCTCAGCCTAAAGTTAGTTTGAAATAGTTACTTGAAGTCTACCTGATCATAGTAGCCTATCAAGGTTTGATTTTGAGATAACATTTTGGTGTGTCTGTCAGGAGTCTGAAGATTAATCATTCCCGATATCAAGAGACTGAACTTCTTGTTAAGTAAACTTGACTCGGATAGAGTCAAATGAGGTTAAACAATGATGGTTTTGGGGCACATGGTATTGTGCACCCATGGTATTCTGCCATGGTATTATATGTAATGGAGCCTATAAAAGGCTCAAAGGACTTCATTGTGATGCAAGGGTCTGGAGGTGAGCGGTGAAGGCTCACTTGGCCGGATTGGCCAGGGTTTTGGCCAAGGATAATGAAATTTCATTATGATCAGGTTTTTCCCTAGATTTGGGTTTTTCCCACATAAACATGTGCGTTTATGTGTTTATGGTTGTTGCTAGTTATTTTTATATTTATTTCTCTTAGTAATTAATTTGTGTTCTCGGGTAAATTTGTTAACAATTGGTATTAGAGCCAAAGGTTGTGTATTGGCTTTAGAAAAATGCTTTTGTTTCCAAGAGTTATTTAGGTTGCTAGAAATAAGAAGTATTGATGCATAGTTTGTTCACAAATCTAATCTAAATGCAGCCAAAACAAGTTTCTACAAAGGGAGATAGATGAAGGTGAGGAAGCTGCAATCTGTAGCGGCCAAGAAAGAGGGATCCTTCGGCAGCAATAGAGAGAGCTCAGAGCATATCTGTGTCTTGGCAAGGTCGTAAGTGAGAAAGGTCAAGTGGCATGGAAGAGAATGCTGATGCCATGGATATAGATCAACCAAACAAGAAGCATCGCATGTTATCATGCTCCAGATCCAGATCAATACCTCCTCCTAGTGAAGTCACCCCAGACAAGGGTTTCAAGGATTCATCTCAGAATTTAAAGGCAGTTAAACTTGGCAAGAAGGCAGTGAAGAAGAAAAACAAAGATGCCTGCAATTGAGGGAATATGGGTTAGAATAGCAGCATCAATAAACAAAAATAAAAATAAAAATTAATTAATGAAGTCAAAATTATTGCATGTAAATGGGCATACTACTGTTAGACCTGGTAAGGCATGTGTACCCCTGGGTAATCACCGGTAAATTCTAGGTTAGACCTAGGTGATAGGGGGGATGTTGGGTTAACAATACGCCGGGTAAAAACTTTGAGGAGGGTAAGAGCTAGAGTGAGCGGGATTGTCTCACTTAGAAGGATTCGCTGGAGTTAGTCAAGGAGCCCCAAGTCAAGTTTAAGGGGGAAATTGTTAAGTAAACTTGACTCAGATAGAGTCAAATGGGGTTAAACAGTGATGCTTTTGGGGCATATGGTATTGTGCACCCATGGTATTCTTCCATGGTATTATATGTAATGGAGCCTATAAAAGGCTCAAAGGAATTCATTGTAATGCAAGGGTCTAGAGGTGAGCGGTGAAGGTTCACTTGGCCGATGTGGCTAGGGTTTTGGCCAAGGATAATGAAATTTCATTATGATTGGGTTTTTCCCCAGATTTAGGGTTTTCCCACATAAACATGTGCGTTTATGTGTTTATGGTTGTTGCTAGTTATTTTTATATTTATTTCTCTTAGTAATTCTCTGTAATTAATTTGTGTTCTCAGGTAAATTTCTTAACACTTCTGAAGGTAGCAGGAGCTCAAAAGACTTTTTCGAGGCTACAATCTACCTTGGTGACTCCATACATTGCAAAAGTTTAAAATGTGGCTTTGAGAGGGAGATAGACATGGAGAAATCCTGACCCAGATCCACCTACTCCTGTGGACAATCCCAACATCATTTCAACGAGCAGGCAAAGATTCATTGAAATGGTAGGCACCCCATCTTAATCAAAGTCTTTGCTCTCTGAATTTTCAAGAATTCCTAGAGACAAAATAGTTGATGACAAAATTCATGAGGTATTGTTTATATTAGAAAATGAAGAAGAACTCATTGGAATTATTTTAGATTTGCAAAAAAGAGGGATTGATACTTCATCTTTAGTGTCACAAAAAGATAAAGAGCAATTTTGGGAGGTTGTTACTTATGAGTTATTGTTAGAAAAGGAAGACTTAGATAAACTCAAAGAACTTGATCCTTTTGAAGTCTTACCTAAATCTAAAGCCGGTTTACCATTGCCAAATTGGAGTACATTTGTCACTAGTTTACAAAGCTGAAGTAGTCCTTTCCACATCAGTATCTCATCCTCAACTTTCGTTAGCCCTAGCAGTTCTCAAACATCAAGCAATCCACCTCGTATTACTATTGTTCCTTCTATCTCTTCAGTACCTACCATCATTGCTCCTCTCTTAGTCATGGCCGTACCTGCTAGATATGCTCCACTATCACTCCCTGCTGTTTTGCATGACCTTCCCAACAAATATGCTGCACAAATTCCAACCTGGGGTGGCGATGAAGAAATTACAACAGAAGGGCATGTAGACAGATTCAATGATTTCTTTGATAGAGAGGAAGTTGACGATGAAGATGTGAATCTAAGATTATTCGCACAAACCTTTGTCAGTGAAGTTAGAAAATGGTTTAAGGCCCTTCCAGCTGGAACCATTCACAATTGGGGAGAGTTTGAAGACAGTTTTATGAGAAAATGGGGAAATAGAACTAATCCAGTTCAAGCTCTCACCGAATATAATAATCTTAGAAGGTCACTTGATGAAACCGTTCAAAACTTCTCCAAGAGGTTTAATAAAGTGTTTAATTCCATCCCAGTCCATTTGAAACCTCCTAAGGCCTTGGCACAAGTGAGATATGTCGAAGCATTTGATTCTGACTTCTCTCTGTTACTCAGAGAAAGTGACTCTGCTACTCTTGCTGAGATTCAAAATGATGCAATCAAAGTAGAAGTGAACATGGTTGTTGCTAAAACGTCAAAGATGGGAAAAGCCAAACTAAAAGAAGAAGAGAAACCTTCCTCTCCAGCCCCAGAAGATAAAATTGATTCAATGATGAAGACCATGGAGAAGCTGATGGATAGGTTGGCTCTTAGAAATACCTCTACTCCTCCAGTGCAACATGAGACTCAATTTAGAAATCCTCAGTTCAAGAGACCTCAAAATCAACAAAGGCCAAGGGAAAATATGAATCAACAGCCTAATCCTCCAGTAAGACCTCCTTTCCAGTAGAACTTAGTTGATGATGAAGATGAGCCTGAAGTTCCTGAAGAATCCATCCATTGTCTTGATGAAGAAGTGTCAGGAATTTTCTTGACTAAGAAAGAACATGATGAGTCTAGTATGACCAGACAAGGAGAGGAGCCTTCAGACTATTTCAAAGGTTATCAACATGCTATCTTTGAAATGTAGAAATAGTACAATCTCAGGAATAGAAATGTACCAGTTACAGCAAGCAAAGCACAACCAAAGAAAGATGGTTCAAAGGTTGTTGAAGACAAGAAGGACAACCTAAAAGCTGTTAAGGGTAAACTTGATTCTCCATCTGGTAAAGGAGACATTCAAACTCCATCTCCTACTAAAGAAGTTGAAAAAACTATTTTTATTTTTAACCTTGAGAATGAAATTGCAAAAATCAAAATATCAGTCCCTTCTAGTGAAATCCTCAAGGTAGACAAATACAGAAGTAAGATTTTGGAGATGCTTAATTCACAACCAGGATAGCCGATATCTTAAATGTGCAAGAGGATAATCCTATTTTTTCACTTGGGTTGAAGACTTGAAGATGAACATAATGAAGAATTTCCTCCTTTCTACATAAGTATTAGCAATTCATGATATGACCTTACACAATGCTATGTTAGATTCGGGAGCATCTCATAATCTTATGCCCAAAGTAATCATGGAAAGGTTGGGTTTGCAGGTGACTAGACCATATAAGGATTTATTCTCTTTTGATTCAAAAAGAGTTCAATGCATTGGTTTGATTAAAGATGTTGTCGTGGAGCTAACTGAAATTCCAGCAAAGACAATTGTCATGCACATTGTTATGGCCGACATTCCACCTAAGTTTGGGATGTTGCTTTCAAGATCGTGGGCAGCAAAGATCAAAGGTACAATGCAAATGGACCTTACCTATGCTACAATCCCTGTTTTTGGGGAGTAAAGGAGGTTGTATCAGGAGACTAGAATGGATTATATGGTAAGTAGAAAAAACAAACCTCAAAAATTTCCCATTTATTCATTTGACACTGGTCTCAGATCAGCCATTCTTTCCAATGAGTCAGTTGGAGAGGAATCAGAGGAAAAGATTTCAGGAAAGCAGTGACAAGGAGACGAGCAAGAAGATGAAAAAGAGACAATAGGTTGGCGGTCATTATACTTTGATGGATCAACATGAAGAGAAGGGGCAGGAGCTGGGATTTGGATCACAAGTCCTAATGATGAAAGTATGTTTTTATCCTACAAACTAAATTTTGATTGCACCAATAATAGGGCTGAATACGAATCTCTGATTTTGGGCTTAGAAGCTTTGTTAAAGTTGAAGGCTAGAAACATTACTGTTTTTGGAGATTCTGAATTAGTGAATAAACAAGTAGAAGGTGCATATCAAACCAAATATGTAAGGATGAGAGCATACAAAAATTTAGTATTAGATATGCTGGAAAAGTTTCAGGGTTATTCCTTCACTATCAAAACTAGAGACCAAAACTCTATTGCAGATTCCCTTGCTATCTCTACCAGTTTATTCATTTTTCCCATGCATTCTTCTATAAAATATGAGGTGGAGGTTCGTCATCAACCAACTATACTAGATAACATCATAAATTGGCAATTCTTTGAGGACGACCAACAGGTAAAGAATTTCATTGAGTTAAAGGAAGAGTTTGAAAGCACTGGATCAACAAAATATGTTTGTGGAATCAAAGGAAAAATCTGAAGTCTTCTAGTTAAAAAATAACCTCATACCTAAGGGTCTCATTCCTCCTGAGAATTTTTTTGATCAAAATGATGTGTTCAAAGCTCCAAAATTGCAGGCTAATGAAGAGGAGGTAGAGAGTTGTGATTTAGGGAATTCTGTTGTACCAAGGATGGTTAAGGTTCCGAAATTTATTTTAGCTGATATGAAAACTATATACATTGAGATGATGAAAAGGTTTATTGATGTGTTTGCGTAGAGATATGCTGATTTAAAACAATATGATTCTTCTATTATCTAGCATACCATTCCTATTAAGGAGAATGAGAAGCCTTTCAAGTAGAAGTTAAGAAGAATTAATCCTCTTCTTATGCCGTTGATTGAAAAGGAAGTCAAGAAACTCTTTGATGTTAAAATCATTGTTCCAATTAGATTCTCAAATTGGCTTGCTAATTCGGTGCCAGTTAGGAAGAAGAATGGAGAGATCAGGATATGTATAGACTTCAGAAATTTAAATAAAGCTTCATTGAAAGATAACTATCCTCTTCCTAAAATGGATTTAATTTTTCAAAACATTGTTGGTTCACAAAGGATGTCTATGCTTGATGGTTTCTCAGGGTACAATCAGATCCTTGTTCATCCAGATGATCAGGAGAATACAGCCTTCACAATGCCATGGGGAACATTCATGTACGCCAATATGCCTTTTGGTCTCATGAATGCAGGGGCCACTTTCCAAAGAGTAATGGATATTGCTTTTGTAGAAGAAAAATATAAATCAGTGGTGGTATATCTTGATGATATCGGAGTTTTTTCAAAGAGAGAGGAACATCATTTGAAACACCTTGAAATAATTTTGCTGAAATGTAGAAGGTTTGGTATTTCACTTAATCCCACTAAAAGTATTTTTGCTTTAACATCAGGCAAACTTCTTGGTTATATCATTTCTAAAGAAGGAATTACGATTGATCCTAATAGAGTTAGTGCAATTCAAAAGCTAGATTTGCCAAGAAGTAGGAAAGAGATTCAATCCTTTCTTGGAAAAGTGAACTTTGTTAGACACTTCATTCCTAACTTTGCTGAAGTTGTCAAGAACATAATAAATATGTTGAAAAAGGGAGTAGACTTCAAATGGACAGCTAAAGCAAAGAAATCTTTTGAGTAAATAAAAAAGGCAGTCACACAAGCACCAATACTTATCAGTCCAGATTTTACCAAGGAATTCCTTATTTTTACATTTGCTTCTGAAGATACAATTGCTGGAGTGTTGCTGCAAAAATGAAATCAAGGTGTGGAACAACCCATTTCTTTCTTTAGTAAGACATTGGCAAATTTTGAACTAAAGTACAATATCCTGGAGAAACAAGCCTACATATTGGTAAAAGATATAAAAGATTTCAAAATCTATGTTTCGCATTCTCATATTGTTGCTTATGTTCCAAATGTTGTAGTAAAAGATATCTTGACACAGGCTGATCCAGATGGAAAAAGGGGCAAGTGGATAGCAAAATTGTTGGAGTATGACATTGACATCAAGCCCACCAAATTGGTTAAAGGTCAAGGCTTGGCAAAGCTAATGACCCAGTCAAATATTGACTGCCTTGACATTAATTTGAGTGCAGAAATCTCAGAAATTTCTGAGAGTGAAGAGGAGTTTGTCCAAATTAATGAAAAATTCTTGGTTTCAGAGTGGTACAAGGATGTAGCTTTTGTTCTACAGAATAATAAATATCCTGCAAACCTCTCAAATTCCAAAGCTTAGTTTGTCAAGTTCAAATATTTAAGATATTTTCTATATGACCAAAATTTGTTTTGGAAATATACAGGAGGGATCTTATTAAATTGTCTCCTTGAGGAAGAAGCTGATAAAGTAATTGATGAATTCCATAAAGGATATTGTGGAGGACACCATTATTGGAAAGTTACTACAAACAAAATCTTAAGAGCTAGATATTTTTGGCCAAATATGTTCAGGGACACTTACAGAAGGGTGGCTTCATGTCATGAATGTCAAATTTTTTAGGGTAAGAGGAAACTTGTTCCTTTGCCTTTGGTTCCCATATATGTTGAAGCACCTTTCCGACAATGGGGATTGGATTTTATTGGAGAAATTCATCGTCCTTCATCAGGATAGAATTGTTGGATACTCACAGCCATGGATTATTTCACAAAATGGATAGAGGAAATTCCAACAAGGCAAGCAAATGATTCAGTGATTATCTCTTTTTTAGAGAATAATATATTGTCTAGATTTGGTTGTCCAATGAAGATTATAACTGACAATGCTCAAGATTTTAAGTCCAATAAAATGATTAATTTTTGTCACCAATATCACATCACTCTTAGACACTCTACTGCTTATTATCTGCAAGGAAATGGCCTTGCTCAATCATCAAACAAAAGTATTGTGAGGATCATTAAGAAGGTGCTGCAAGAAAACAAGAAAGCTCGACATTTGAAATTGAAACATGCTTTGTGGGCTGACCGGATTTGTACGAAGAGATCTATTGTAACCTCACCATATGAGTTAGTATACAGTGCTGAAGCTATATTTCCAACATCACTTGGAGTGCTTGTAATGAAATTAATCCAAGGCCTAGAAGAGGAACCAAATGTTGTACAAAGGAGAATAAATCAACTGAAATCCCTGCATGATAAAAGGAATGAGGTATATGACAGTCATCAATAGAGCCAAAAAAGAATCAAGAATACATTTGATAAGAAGATCAAGGAATTTACTTTTCAAATTCATGATAGAGTGCTGAAATGGGAGGCCAAAATCGAAGAGAAAGGTAAGCACGATAAATTTGAAAATTTGAGGAAAGTCCCATATCAAATTGCTGCTTCTCATGGAAACAACACTTACTTTCTGCAAGAAATTGATGGAGAACCATATGCTGGAGGAATTTTTAATGGTAGGTTCCTAAAGCATTATCATTGTTAAATACTATCAGTTTCTCATAACATTGTACATATTTGTTTTATCAGTTTTTCTTTTTGTTGTAAATAATGACAAGCTGAAATCGAAGGCTTAAGCCCAAGGTGAAGGCCCAAGAAGCTTAAAGGGGATGATTGTCTAGCAAATCCATGTTTAAAATAATGGACAAAGCACTGGACCTACGAGTTCTTAGTGTACTGCAGGAGCACACTATCCCAAGTGGAGCCAGTGTTATCACTTAAGAAGCAATTTCTAAATCATTCATATTAGTTTGATTATGAGGGTTAGGTGTTAGTCTAAGTTTAGTCTTTCCATGTTTACTTTAGTATCTAAGTCCTGGTGTCTTAGGAGTCTTGGTAGGATGGTTAATAAAAGTGAATAGTTCGTTCTCATTCACCATTGGTCCCATAACTTACATAGATTCTCTATATCAAGCTTGTTATAAAGGTTCTTATGTGTTACGAAATGCTTTAGGTGTTTTCGTAGCGCATAACCCAGATTTTACACTGGTTGTGCTATGAAATCAGAGATTCATGCAATCCGTAGAAAATCTTTCTTAGCTGTCATATATGTCAAATTCATTTATAGTTGCATCATCTACTGTTAGCTTATACACTTCCCCTATCATGTCCAACTGCTTATCTTCATCATTACAGTCATTAGGTACCTTGGTACGCTCGGATTGCAAGTTTCAAGAAGAGCCAGGTATTCACAGTCATAATTATGATTGTATTCATTGCATGAGGAAAAAATCAGCAAATGTTAAGCTTGAATTCCTTGAATGTAAAAAGAGGTAGTCTTCAAGCAAGGCAACAATCAAAGGTTGAGACAGTGCAAGTCTATCAAGTTTTCATTACGTTGAAGTCTCATGGAAGGATCTATAGAAAGAAAAGAGCACAGGTAAGGTAGATGTCTGAGGAATGACCCTAAAGGTTTAGACATTATCTTGAAGAACAGAAAATTTGAGCATGCATTCAAGCAGGTTGGATGTTGGAACTTTTGCGAGAAACTCCAGGGAGGTCATGCACAAATCACCAAGGAATTTGCCTTGAATTTCACAGGACTGAATTCAAAGGTTGGGATGCTTGAATTGCAAATCTCACTAGAGGTAATATCCATAGTTGCTAAGATTCCAAGGGGACAAGTAAGTTGGTTTAAAAAATTCAAATTTGATATGACCCCCTGCAAAGAATTTCTAAAGCCGGAGTTCATTGACTCAGATTTAAACAAGTCTGTCCCTAGAAATTATGTCAAGGACTCATATGCCAATTTGCTTACCTGCATACAAAGGTACCTTACCTATGAAGGGAGATATAATAAGGTGTATTCATATCATTTCAAGCTTTTGCTACATTTCACAAGAAAGATATCTCTTCATTTACCTTTCTACTTATTTCATAGCCTAAGAAAAATGTGTGACAAGGTGTAGCTAAGGAAAGAAGCCTGTGAGACTTCATTGTTTCACCACGACTTAGTTAAGTTTATCGTTCTGCATGAACTCTAGAGAGTAGGTAGGGAATGGCTCATGTTCATGTTTATGTCTAGCTTCAAAAATGAAACTGGCCTCAGCCCTCAAGTGGTAAAAAATTCTCCACCAACAACTGGTCATTGTACAGAAACAAGATCCAAGAGACTGACAAAATTGAAAGCTAGGAAACAAGTAAGGGAGCCTGCTAGATCAATGGTTATCCAAGACACACCCCAGCAGTCCCTGAAAGAGAAAACTTAGATCAGAGAAGGTAGACGTGAATCATATATCGGAGAACTAGTCCAAAGAAGGATGACCATGAGTCAATTAGCTAAGGAAAAAGGCAAGAAGGCGGTTGTTGAGGAAAGCCATGTTTCAAAGGGAAACTTGAATGACTTACTGCAAGCCATTGATATTGAAGAATCTCCCTTGGTTCAAGAAGATTTGATAGAATAGGTAAAGACACGTCTAAAAGAATCAAAGCCTCAAAAAAGCTCAAGTTTGATGATCAGGTTACTGAAGTTGTCTTTAAGCCAAGAAGACCCATGACGAGAAATTTCAAACAGATACAGGAGATGCTGCCAGAAGCAAATGAAATAGAGGAGATCGTAAAAACTCATGACAGACCTGTGACTTCATTAGAAATGTCATCATAGCTGCATAAATAAGATAGAGGAAAGGCAATTATCCCGCAAGATGAATATAGTGTTGAAAAATTGAAAAATAAGTTGAGGTTAGAAAGTCTTGAAATTGCTAGATTGAGGAAAGCTTCTAGGAAGCATGCAATCAAGGAAGCTCATTTTGAAAAAATGCAAGCTCTGTGGGAAGACAAAGCATTTCAAATACCCGAGGTTGTCGACTATAATACCCAATACTATACTTGGACAGTTCCTGCATTAAAGGAAGCAACATTCATTAGAAAAGTTAATATGAAACTAAGAGTTGGGATTAGAGTTATGAAAAGGCAAATTGAAGATTTGAGGCTCCAGCTAAGCCAACGAGAAAGGTTTTCTTAGCAGGTAAGAATGAGTCTCAAAATTTTGATGGTTTATCGTATTCATTTTTGAATAGATTCAGAGAATATGCAAAGGATATTTCAGTATGAAGAGGCGCAAGACAGTAAAATTTTGTTTGAAAGCTATGTTTTTGTGATTACATAGTAGTTTTGTAGCGCGCTATGAAACTGCTATAAATGATGCCTAATGAACAACAGTTTCGTAGCGTGCTATGAAATTGCTGTAGTTGCATAATTAAACTCTGTCAACCAATTTTGAATGACCGAGGGGAAATTTTTTGGAAAGGGAATTTCAAAAAGGGATCATTCACAATGTGAAAGCAACCAACCAGGGCAAAACAAGTGGAAGGAAGTTATATGAACTTTAAACTTGTTATTATACAAAGGATCATCGCTCGTATTGTAAATGATTTTTCAATTTGCTTTGAAGAGGTTTTATCATCACACATGAATATGGGAAGGGCTTACAGCACATAAAGAACGTGGCACTCCAATAGATTGTTGGGTAATTAAAGAAGATAAACATCATTAATTGGTTACAAATATCTTTAAGGAAACTAAAGGTAGAAAAGCAGGGGCAATTTCCTACTTCTCATTGGGAGTAAAGGGATAAGACATTAAGCACTAGTAAGGAGCTTCAACATCCACCACAACTAAATTGAAGGAGACCACTTTTCATAGAACGATATTTGATTGTAATTAATGCTATTACCAGCACGATGTGGAGTTAGACTCCTAATTGTCTTAGGTTTCTAAAACATATAGTTAGAAATTTCTTGCATTTAATAATTAGTTAAAGTTTGAATAGGTGTCATAGTGAGCAAAACTTGAGTTCCCCTCATGCTCAAGGAGGAATCTCAGAGCTCTACATATAGTAAAAGAGCTCATATACAAAGGGTTGGATAATTATTGCGGAAATATCTTATATTGTGCTTTGTGTAAAGACTCTATTTGTTAGTAATACAGTATTGGCATTGCTTCTTAGGAATCATAAAGAATTTGATGTTCTGGATGTCTTGTTTTTTCTTCTTCCTTTTATCTGCAATGTTATGAATGTGTGATCACTTAGAAATCACTTACAGTGCTCTAATTTCCTACATGCATTTGTAAACTGTGTTGGTCCCCTATGTGTTTGATAGGTTCTACATATGTTGGATTCTGAATGCCCTGACTTCTATGCAAAGCTAACTCTACTGTCAATACTGAAGCATATCTAACTCCATAAGCCCCATGTATACTTTCTAATTGTGTTTCAACTACTCACTTTTTACATTTGTTTCACAAGAGTTAGCCATCTTACTTATAATTAAAAATCATTAATCCTGTGAGGGAGCCCTCTCAGGTTGGGAAGGCTAAGCCTCAGCCTAAAGTTGGTTTGAAATAGTTACCTGAAGTCTACCTCATCATAGCAGCCTATCAAGGTCTAATTTTGAGATAAAAGTATATTTGAAATCACATTATCCACTTGTCTAATTCATCATTGTAATGAGTCGTGGTATATGAATTTAAGGGATTCCCAGATAGCAGCCAGTAACTAAAATTGTTTATGCCAACAGTATGGAACGTGAGGGGATGGATTCAATGGAGATCATTACCTTGTGATATGTTTTCCTAAGTGGAAGAGGTCTGTCATTGTTAGAATTTCGAGTGAGATACCTAGAGAAGCTTTCGATGAGGGAAAACATTGTTGGTGTCTAGTTGTGGATATATTTTTTAGTATTGTGGGTTGGTATTTATGAGAAATAAATCCAACATACATCCTTCGTCCATGTGGTCTCATAACCAAGTTTGTGGGTGGAATTTACAACAAATGCCTATTGTTGGGAAATTGATCACTCATTTGTCACTAATTAGATAGATATATTCACGGAAAAGATGAGGGATTATCATCATTATCATGCCAGTTATCGCTCCTCTATAACTTTTCTAAATAATTCCCTTGAGATGTTGAATTTTTACAGCTACAGTTAGTATTCATCATTAAATTAAACCACAAATATGGGGGAATGACTTGAATACCCCTAACTTGTAGACAATGTCAATATCTTTCCAAGGGTCCAAATAGAAAATACCCCCCATCATCGTTTGTAGGTGCATTTTCCCTTTCCTGCATTGGTGTATCATAGTCATTTGTCATGCATATCCTATGAAAAATTTTGTTTGAAACTCTGTTATGAGGTTATTGTGGTGATAGCTGAAATATTCAAAGAAATATACATCGTGAATTGAGGAAATCCTAGTTAGCTATTCAAACAATACATACTAGAGCCCCCTAGTAGATCAACAATCTCCCAAAGCTTCCAGATTCTTGATGATATATATGAAGCCTCTACGAGCACTTGCATCCTTGTCAGATCTCTCAATTGTGAGAAAAATAGGACCTACTTTCAACCATTTACTCATGTAGGAAAAGCAAGAAGAGAGAAAATCTATAAACATTTGCAGCTCTTTATCTGTTTTTGGATATAGAAGAACTATGCCACATTAGACTATATGATTTGTTGTACAACAATGTGAAATTCTTTGATTAATGAGACTCAATTTAGATTTCAAAGTGGAACAACTTTACTTTGTAGGGAAACAAACTTGTTAAAAGATAACTAATGAGAAAATCATGCATTTTCAATGCAACTATAAAAAATACTACTCGAACTGATGACCTATATCAGTATATGTCAAACAAAAAATAAATTCAGACCACTTCAGTCCACTCCTAAAAAAAAACATATTGTAGGCAAACAAATTTGCAACTAACCAAACAATTTGAAATGAATTTTCAATAAAATTATCAAATGTACTACACAAATTGATGATATATATACCAAAAACAAGAGCATTTATCAACCAAAATTAAGACATCACGTTTATAAAATGCCAGTCATTGTGCAATCAGTTATATCAAATGTTCTCTGTTTAAAAAACTTTTAAGAAAAGTGAACAAAGGTAATCAAAATTACAATAAGAAGTAGGAAAAAGCCTGTATTTTTCATGAACTCTCACTTCCAAAAGAGAAAAATCTGAACCAAAAACTTGTGCTACTTGTAAATTTGAAGATTTATTCTTGTGAAAATCGGACAATTTTGTGCATGGAAGTAAGTTTAACAACTCAGTTGTGGTGGGATCAATCCTTGGATTAGAACTACTCTATTTATAGTGACTAATGAGATCAAATTAGAAGATGGGGAGGGGTCAACACTTAGTTTACTATGAGTTACTTTATTCTTACTAACTACTTTCACTTACTTCAACAACCTATATTTACTGACAAAATCATGCATGTATTTGTTGACAAAATAGTGCATGTTGACACATGTAGATATCCTGCTTGTGAATTTGTTAAATAATATCAATTGAAAAATATGAAACTTTAAAAAATAATGTATACTTTCTATATCTATAAAAAAGTGGTATTTGGAATGGAATTGTAAGTAAAAGTTTGATATGAACGCATGTAGTAAATATTTTTTTTTTTTATTAATGTCAAATAAGGAATTTAGTAATTACTAAAAGAAAAAAAAATAGAGATTTTTCCTTATTTCAAATAAGGAATTAGTTCAAATAAAGAATTTAGTAACTATTAAGAAAACTAAAAGTAGAGCTTTTTCTTTATTTCAAATAAGGAATTTAAGAATTTATTAATTATTCCCTATCTCTATTTTTCTAGCAATATATACTTGTGTCATATAAAACCTCAAACAATATGCTTGGTAGCACCCTTGAAATAATATTTTCTCTTATTTATTATATATTTTTTATTTCCACTTTTTAACTTGAGTCACAAAGAAATAATAAATCTAGTTAATATGCTAACATTGAGGACAAGTTTGACATGGCATCTAGGTTAGTTGGGGCTTTTTGCACAATTAGGTGATGGGGAGCACTATTTTCCATCATTATAAACCATAGGTATATAGATGTTGTATGGGTGTTAATGTGAGGATAATTTTGCCCCACAAGGATGGCTTTGTTTGGAGGCTTCGACATCATCTAAGGAGAAACACCATTATCATTCGAGTGCCTACAACTGGTTTTGGTGGGTTAGTAATAATACAGACTATGCACGTGGTAAAAAACCACCTCCCAATGCCTCTAAGGTGAATGGTTGGCCTAGTGGTGCTCATTGCCAATATCAAGGTTTCTTGTTGGTGACTAGTGTCCTACTTACTCTTGTCTACTGCCCAATATTGTGACATTTTTATAGGTCGATGTACCAACAAATAATTCATTGAATTAGTGTTGGTTGACCTTGAGGTTTCCTTAATACAGTTAGCCCGAAATTTGACCTCTCAATGGACTATAGTCCCCAACCATCGAGTGAGAGTCCTTGAACACTCTATCTCCATGAGCTAATGGATAATTTAGGATCATATGCTAATATCAAGGACATGTTTGACATGGCATCTAGGTTATTTGGGGCTTTTTTCATAATTAGGAGATGAGGAGCACTATTTGCCATCATTATAAACCATACGTATATAGATGTTGTATGGGAGTTAATGTGAGGACAATTTTTCCCCACAAGGATGGCTTTGTTTGGGGCCATGGACATCATCTAAGGAGAAACACCATTATCATCCCAAGGCGAGTAGTTTTGGTTGGTTTAGTAATAATACAGACTATGCACATGGTACAAAACAACCTCCCAGTGCCTCTAAGGTGAATGTTTGGCCTAGTCGTGCTCATCGACATCATCAACGTTTCTTGTTGGTTCTAGTGTCTTACTTACTAATTTCTACTACCCAATATTGTGACATTTTGATAGGTCGATGTACCAACAACTAATACATTGCATTAGTGTTGGTTGACCTTGAGGTGTCCTTGATACAGTTAGCCTGAAATTAGACCTCTTGATGGACTATGGTCCCCAACCATGGAATGAGAGTCCTTGAACCCTCTATCTCCATGACCTAATGTATAATGTAGGATGAGTTACTAATATCGAGGAAAAGTTTGACATGGCATCTAGGTTAGCTGGGGAATTTTGCAAAATTAGGTGATGGGGAGCACTATTTGCCATAATTATAAACCACAGATATATAGATGTTGTATGGGTGTTAATGTGAGGATTATTTTGCCCAAGGATGGCTTTGTTTGGGGCCTTGGACATCATCTAAGGAGAAACACCATTATCATTTTAGGGCCTACGAGTGGTTTTAGTGGGTTAGTAATAATACAGACTATGCACATGGTACAAAACCACCTCCCAATGCCTCTAAGGTGAATGGTTGACCTAGTGGTGCTCATCGCTAATATCAAGGTTTCTTGTTGGTGGCTAGTGTCCTACTTACTAATGTCCACTACCCAATATTGTGACATTTTGATAGGTCGATGTACCGACAAATAATACATTGAATTAGTGTTGGTCAACCATGAGGTGTCCTTAATATAGTTAGCCCAAAATGTGACCTCTCGATGGACTATAGTCCCCAACCATGAAGTGAGAGTCCTTGAACCCTCTATCTCCATAGCTAATAGATAATGTAGGATGATATGATAATATCGAGGACATGTTTGACATGGAATCTCAGTTAGTTGGGGATTTTGCACAATTAGGTGATGGGGAGCACTATTTCCCATCATTATAAACCATAGATATATAGATGTTGTATGGGTGTTAATGTGAGGATATTTTTTCTAGGCAAGGATGGCTTTGTTTCGGGCCTTGGACATCATCTAAGGAGAAACACCATTATCATCCTAGGCTGTAGGAGTGGTTTTGGTTAGTTTAGTAATAATACAGACTATGCACATGGTAAAAAACCACCTCCCGTGCCTCTAAGGTGAATGGTTGGCCTAGTTGTGATCATCGCCAACATCAAGGTTTCTTGTTGGTTGCTAATTTCCTACTTAGTAATGTATACTACCTAATATTGTGACATTTTGACAGGTCGATGTGCCAAAAACTAATACATTGCATTAGTGTTGGTTGACCTTGAGGTGTCCTTGATACAATTAGCCCGAAATTAAACCTTTTGACGGACTATAGCCCCAACCATGGAGTGACAGTGCTTGAAGCCTATATCTCCATGATCTAATGGATAATGTAGGATGATATGCTAATATTAAGGAAAATTTTGACATGGCATCTAGGTTAGTTGGGGATTTTTGCACAATTAGGTGATGGGCAGCACTATTTTCCATGATTATAAACCATAGCTATATAGATGTTGTATGGTAGTTAATGTGAGGATAATTTTTCCCCACAAAGATGGCTTTGTTTGGGGCCTTGGACATCATATTAGGAGAAACACCATTATCATCCCAGTTCCTACGAGTGGTTTTGGTGGGTTAGTAATAATACAGACTAAGGACAAGGTATAAAACCACCTCCCAGTGCCTCTAAGGTCAATGGTTGGCCTAGTGGTGCTCATCTCCAATATAAAAGTTTCTTGTTGGTGGCTACCCAATATTGTGACATTTTTATAGGTCGATGTACCAACAAATGATACATTGAATTAGTCTTGGTTGACCTTGAGGTTTCCTTAATACAGTTAGCCCAAAATTTGACCTCTCGATGGACTATAGTCCCCAACCATCAAGTGAGAGTCCTTGAACCCTCTAACTCCATGATCTAATGGATAATGTAGGACGATATGCTAATATCGGGGACATGTTTGACATGGAATCTAGCTTATTTGGGGCTTTTTGCACAATTAGGTGATGGGGAGCATTATTTGCCATCATTATAAACCATAGGTATATAGATGTTGTATTGGTGTTAATGTGAGGATAATTTTTCCCCACAAGGATGGCTTTATCTTGGGCCTTGGACATCATCTTAGGAGAAACACCATTATCATCCTACAGTGTATGAGTGGTTTTGGTTGGTTTAGTAATAATACAGACTATGCACATCATACAAAACCACCTCCCAATGCCTCTATGGTGAATGGTTGGCCTTGTGGTGCTCATTGCCAAAATCAAGGTTTCTTGTTGGTGGCTAGTGTCCTACTTACTAATGTCTACTATCCAATATTGTGACATTTAGTAGGTCGATGTACCAACAACTAATACATTGCATTATTGTTGGTTGACATTGAGGTGTCCTTGATATAGCTAGCCTGAAATTTGACCTCTTGATGGACTATGGTCCCAAACCATGGAGTGACAGTCCTTGAACCCTCTATCTCCATGAGCTAATGGATAACATAGGATGATATGCTAATATCGAGGACAAGTTTGACATGGCATCTAGGTTAGTTTGGGATTTTTGCACAATTAGGTGATGGAGAGCACTATTCGTCGTCATTATAAACCATAGGTATATAGATGTTGTATGGGTGTTCGTGTGAGGATAATTTTTCCCCACAAGGATGGCTTTGTTTGGGGCCTTGGACATCATCTGAGGAGAAACACCATTATCATGCTAGGGAATAGGAGTGGTTTTGGTTGGTTTAGTAATAATATAGACTACACACATGGTACAAAACTAGCTCCCGGTGCCTCTAAGTTGAATGGTTGACTTAGTGGTGCTCATCGCCAACATCAAGGTTTCTTGTTGGTGGCTAGTGTCCTACTTACTAATTTCTACTACCCAATATTATGACATTTTGATAGGTTTTTGTACCTACAAGTAATACATTAAATTAGTTTTGGTTGACCTTGAGGTGTGCTTAATATAGTTGGCCCGAAAGTTTGAGCTCTCAATGGACTATAGTCCCCAACCATCAAGTGAGAGTCATTGAACCCTCTATCTCCATGAGCTAATGGATAATGTAGGATGATATGCTAATATTGAGGGCATGTTTGACATGGAATCTAGGTTCGTTGGGGCTTTTTGCACAATTAGGTAATGGAGAGCACTATTTTCCATCATTATAAACCATAGGTATATAGATGTTGTATGGGTGTTAATGTGAGGTTAATTTTTCCCCACAAGGATGAATTTTTTTGGAGCCTTGGACATCATGTAAGGAGAAACACCATTATCATCCTAGGGCCTATGAGTGGTTTTGGTTGGTTCAATAATAAACCCAACATGACTTCCTAAGGATAGTAAATCCTGCTTACTACTGCGACGTCGTGATCGAAAAAATAAGATCTGGGTTTTTATTACTTTTTGGAGGGAAATCATCCCTCCAATTCAAGGAGTTTTCCTCCTATCCACTCATACAAACAATAGGCTTGAGTAGCATAATAGGATTAGAAGAAAATAATAGGAAAACATGTGAATAATATGAGAGGTTTAGATTCCAAGAATGTTTTGTAACTTTGTCATGTACAAACAACATGTTGGTTAATTGAAGTGATATTTGATTTCAGCACTTAGTTTAGGTTTCTTCTAAGGTTTTTAAGTTTCCTTGTGTTAAGGCCCATTGACCTAGGTGGTCAATATCCCTCTTGTATCATTTACGTTCACACATTTGTTTATGAGTAATTTTTTCTTGCAACTTATCTTAACATTTGTTGATGATAGTTGTAGTACTATTACATTAGTGATATAGAATTTTTACTTTGAATTTAGTTCATTTCCATTACTATTTTTCATTTTTTGATCATTATTTATTATTCATTGTTTCTTACAATCTACCCTATTTTGGAACTACAAGAAACACTAGAACCTTCAATTTTGTTGGATTAACCCCACAAGTTGTTTTGATGCATTAGATATGTGCACTTTTCAATTTTCCAACTTCTCCTTAGCATCATTGCCATCCAATATCACATTTAGCATATTCACCTTCACAATAGACTGTTTCTTATAGAAAAATAAGGACACTTGTAGCAGTTTGCAACGCGACTTCTAAGCTTGCCCAAATTCACACGAAACACATGATAATCCATGATTCAACAATTTGGGAAACTTTTGAGCAAATAGATAATTAGTGATCTGAGTGCTTTGAGGATCGTATGCACACATTATGTCCAATATCGTCGCAGAGTATCCTGCAGCGTTAACAGGTGAGGCACTTCTGCCAACAACCCCTCCAGACCGCCAAGATAGGTTTATAAGCTCTGCATTTACTACCATTTTTTCTGTGAGGCCGATCTGCCATATTTTTTTTTCCTAAAATAGGTATGTGTTTTGTCTTGCTATTTTTTTTATTAAAAAATATCTCGTTGAATAAATTATTATCATATCTTGTTGCCTGTTCAGATTGGTGGGCCTACCTTTGGATTTTATCTTTTTTATTGTACAGACTTTAAACACATACCCAACCCATTTCCTTGTAAGCTTTACTAAGCATAGGATGATAATATGGGGAATTTTCTTGGATCAGATTCCAGCTTAGTTATTTCCTCTTCTTTTGGGCATATGTAAGTTAAGTGCATTTTAATGGAATTTTATTACTTTTTTCATTATGTTAAGATATTTGCAAATTTCCTTGCTGACACTCTGACATCAATGTAAGTTCATCCATATGGCACCAATAGGATGCTCATCAAACTTAGTCGAACATGGTCAACCCTTGACCCAATACAGCTCCCAAAAATATTGATAACTGCTTGTTGCACTAGCTGTAATTGCTTTCTGAGATATGGTGTCGACATTCAATCCTCTTCCTTCACAAAGATACCAATGCATGACTTCAAGGTGTAGCTCCACCATTCTCATGCTTTCAATTCAATACCTTTGTTGCTATCTATGGCCTATGGTCTAGCCCAGCAAGAAGTCTGGCCTCTGATCTTCAGTCAACAAATAATATCATTGTAGTAGTGTAAGTCCTACAAGGAAATGACTCAATATAAGTGTGATGATTTGAACTTTGGTCTAGGACAGATTTCATTAATATAATATGACTATAGGTTACCAACCTTATAAACATTCCTCAGGAATAGTTTCAATCACAATGTTGTCATCATCATGTTGCCACTGAAATACTATGTTGATCCTTCAAGTCTTGATATGTTTTTAGGGCTTCTTCCCATCAGCGGATTGGGGTCTCTCATTGATGTGGCTTAGGATCTCATCATAACTGTGAAGACTTCCTTTATAGTGAAATATATTTCCTATAGCCAGCATAATAGAGCCCTCCTTAACTGTTGGTTAGAACCTCTTTTGACAACGTATAGGTCCTCCTCATAAGACAACTGTAGAGACTTCTCCCTTCAACGCACCTGAGCTTCAAAATTGCAGCTAAGACGTGCTAGGTCTCCTTACTTGAACAACACCTAAAACACGTACTTTAGGATTGTGTGTTGAGTCTCTTTCTTATTGTGGATTAGGGGTTCATTTAGGCTCCCTTTGATTGTGTCTTAGCTGTGAATAGAAGATTGTAGCTAGGGATATTTTGAATATTCCTTTAATAGAGTATGGAAGCCTCCTTACTATGATGAAGAACATTCTTTTGGAATATTGAAGGAGCCTCTCTTCATTGTGATTTAATCCCTTTAGGATAGCATATAAGGCTTGTGGCTAGGGCGTGTTTTACTATATATATTTGACAATTATGCAAACTTATATATACATAATTACAAGTGTGATGACACTGTATGCAATGCTAACTAATCAGAGACTAAACCTAACAGTGATGACACCTTCAACAAGGTCTCTGAGTTGCCATACCATCATGATAATTGATTCACTGATATGCCAATGTGCTGAAGTATGGATATCAATACTTTAGTTTGGGATTACAATGATGCCATTGTCCTGAATAGAAAGCCAAACCAAAATATATAGTGACAAAATTATTTAGAAGAAACCAAACATTAGATATGTAGAATCCATACATCAAATAATGTCAAATGCAGGGATGACAAAGCATACTACCGAAATCACTATTTTAAAGTAGAGAATACCAAAAATGCATGTTAGATATACATTGCAATTATAGATCCTAGGGGTAAGAAAAATAGTAGATGGAAATGTGGTCCATAGAGCTTTAGTCTATCATTTGCAATGACAATGACTCCAACGAATCTCTTTGAACTTGATAGAATATCAAATATGATTTCTGTTGATCTAGAAGTGGTTTCTAATTCAAAAATTGAACACATAGTGAAGGGAATTAGAAAGATTGAACTTGATTGTTTTAGACTGGTCCACTATAAGTAACATCTTACAGTATGTTTATGAAATATAATGCCCATAAATTGATACACAGACACAACACAACACTTCATAATGGTGTTTGTATTGCCATCGAACCCTAAACCCTATAAGCTAAGGGGTCAGAGCAGCCATATCTTGTTTATGACTATGTTGAGAAAATGTCCTCATAATGGTACAAGATCATTTTGACCTATATCATTGATCATTCCAGAGCGCACCTTTTCCAAGCACCAAAATCGTCCCTCAACATTGACTTCATGTGGATTTGATAGAGGTTTGTTGTCTACATTTCCTTTTAAAAATCTAGTGCATGAATGATTGTCCACATGTTCATGGAGAAGAGAACATACTTGCATTTCCTTGACATCATTTTCATTCTCAACACTATAGTTGTATATTTCATCGATGGTTTCATTACAGGTTTAACTAATCTTCTGGGGTTGTCCAGCTTTGTTATCGTCGACAATAGAGCTATCTATAGGTGGAAATGGATTTGTAGGACTGAAAGCTTCAATAATTGTGTGTTCATAACATAGTCATTGTTTGTCTACCAAGGAATATCCATCAGATATGTCAAGGATTTTTTATTCTATATGAGTAGTGACAGTAAAAGGATAAGACTTCCCTATCCCATCTGGCTTGAGGAATAAATTCAGATCATAGGTATAAACAATAACAGGACTGTCGGATTCCATGACATAGGATCTTTTAGGATTGAACTATAAAATTAATTATTTCTTCACTCATATAATCATAATCGTCACAGTATTGGTTTGTTGGCTTTGAAAAAGTATATTGACCTCAAACTCTACGAAACCATGATTACTTCCCTTTATTTCTTACATGATCATGATCAACATCAAAGTGCAACATGGAGGTTACATTACTCCTACTCAAACTAAAAATTAAATGTTGAGGTGCCAAGTGTATTACGATGAAAGTCTACAGCTCCCTTACTTTTAGTGCTTGTGAAAATAGGATTAGTTTATTGAACTGTATTTTTGTGACCTCAAAAGTGTATTCTAGATTTAAATTATGAGAAAGGAAAGCGTGATCTTCATCATGCTTTTCATATGGTTGATTTTTTGGGGTAGAAACATGGTTTCTACCTGCCTAGAACTACATATGGGTTGTATCAATAATAGAAATATTCAAAAAATCTTCATTTCCTTAGTTTATCACTTTATCATGTAGGAAAATAGAGTACAAGAATATGGGTTAGTCTGACTCGTAACTGTAAAGTTTCTGACTCTCAATTGTGATTATGTCATCATGGAAGGTTTTGAGAGTATATAACTTGTCTCAATGTATGTCCTTTCCTTGCAAGACTTAGAGAGGGGGATATAGTCTTCTTATTGGAATTCAGAGGTTGTTTGGCTTTGTATAGTTTCTTATTATCTAATCATGTGAAGAAAAAATAGAGTTACAAGAATACAATTTTAAATGCTAGGCCTTCTTCTACTTATGTTTTGCAGAACACATATCACCTGATCGCTGTAAACAACAAAACCCAATAGCCAAACTCATTCCTATACCTCTTTAATTTTTATCCTTTCCAAATAGGCTAAATGAACCTAAATTCAGAGGCAAATTACCAGCCTTCTCTTCATGCAATCTCAAAACAACTCTAAGGTCCAACTCACCTTCATTGGATGAACAGAAAGGTATTATCACATCTATTTAGGGTGCACCTTTATGTGCATTTATGGCTTCTTCAACACAAGCGTATGCCACAGAGATGATTCAGTTTCTTTCTTGTGCTAAGGTGAGAAATGGAATTTTATGAGCAATGTTGCTCACTGTTCCTTGAACAGAGTTTATGTTGTTATAATCCTTGTTGGGATGTGAAGGGTTGTCAGACCTTGTATATTCTCATGATATAGATGTATTGATTAAGTTAGTGAAACTGGAACCTCTCTATTGACATATTTTCATAATCAAAATGCCAAATGATATATGAAAAAGGTTGATCAAGGTTGCAGTGAATGAACTCCAATGTTTTTGCCGAGGCAGAAGCCGTGCTTCTTTCAATTCAAATTTCTAGTGCTACATTTCTCAAGGTACTTCAGGACTTGTGCTTTCTTTCTTTCTCACTTAATGAGGGAAAGGATTATTAGGTACCAATTTATAGATATCATGATGAAAGTGTTATTATAATCACGAGTCTAAATTTAGTTGTTGAAATTCTATGGCAACAACTAGGTGTCTACATCAGTAAGATAGAAAAATTGGTCATCTTCATTGTCTATTGTACCTTGTGTCTTATGATGCTAATGGATTTTTACTCGCTCTACCACCTGGCACATAGAAGATCTTGTCATATATTGACGTATTTTGGTAATATGTGAAAAGTGGCAACCTCATTAAATGACACTTACATAGCTAGAATACACCAGTGCTACCTCTCGAGAGATAAAAATAGCTGCAAGTTCATATGGTTCCTCAGTACTCAAGATATTGGCCCATTGTAAGATATACCTCAACGAGTTAAAACTCAATCCATGGACCATTGAAGAGTTAGATCCAGTATTTAGTATTCTAATGAGAATATATGAAATACATCAATATTATCTATGCATTCATAAGCAACATCTGACAAACACATTTGGAAACTAGCCTTTATTTTTTACTAGAGATGCATGAGAATATATGAAATACACCAATCTTATCTATGCATTCATAAGAAAAATTTGACAAACACATTTGGCATCTAGCCTTTAGTTTTTACTAGAGATGCATGAAGAATTATATAAACACAATGCAATATTTTGGGAAGTCCATTCAAATGTGTAACATTACCATGGAAGCCAAGTTAAGCATTTATTTTAGACCTTGCATGCACATTTCATGGATTGTTGTAGTAGTGACATAGAAATAGACTAGGTTAGTTATATCATATATGTCAAAGATAGTTTAACTCAAAGAATGAAACTGCCATTTAAGCTATAAACCTGACTAAATGATCCAAACTTGAAATTGTGACCCTTCCTTGCAAATTGTATGTGCTACCAATTAATCATAGTTAAATGGTTTTAGATTCAATACAAGAGTAATCTTATCGAAGAGCCATTGGGTTTGGAAAGTCACCACAGAACAAAGGCCAGTGGGTTGATATCCTAAAAAAAGGTGTTAAAATAGTCTTCCGAGAGGTATATTTTGCATCAAGATATCCCCTAGACTAATATCTTTTTATGGGGAAAAAAACATGGAAAATGTTTGGTAAGGTAGGAATACAGCTTGTCAATTTGCTCTAGCTTAAGTGATTAAAAGATAAGGTTGTTAGGCTCTCAACCATTTCATGGATTGATATAAAGATGAGACAAAAGAGGCTCTCTCTTAAGAATATATGAAATAAACCAATCTTATCTATGCATTCATAAGCAACATCTGACAAACACATTTGGCATATAACCTTTAGTTTTTACAAGAGATGCATGAAGCATTACATAAACAAAATGCAATCTTTGGGAAGTCCATCAAATGTGGAACATTAATATGGAAGCCAAGTTAAGCATTTATTTTAGACCTTGCATGCACATTTCATGGATTGTTGTAGTAGTGACATAAAAATAGACTAGGTCAGTTACATCATATATGTCAAAGATAGTTTAACTCAAAGAATGAAACCACCATTTAAGCTATAAACTTGAGTAAATGATCCAAACCTCAAAATTGTGACCCTTCCTTGCAATTTGTATGTGATACCAATTAATCATAGTTAAATGGTTTTAGATTCAATATGAGAGTAATATTATGGAGGAGCTATTGGGTTTGGAAAGTCACCATAGAATAAAGGCTAGTGGGTTAATCTCCTAAAACAAGATGTTAAAATAGTCTGACGAGAGGTAAATTTTGCATCAGGATATCCCATAGACTGATATATTTTTATGAGGAAGTAAAAACATGGAGAACGTTTGGTTAGGTAGGAACACATCTTATTAATTTGGTCTAGCTTGAGTGATTAAAAGAGAAGGTTGTTAGGCTCTCCACCATTTCATGGATTGATATATAGATGAGACAAAGGAGGCTTTCTCTTGAGACTTGACTAGGTCATTCATAACATTTGTGGTGTTGGTGCCTTAACTTAGCTAGTAAATGCAAAAAATCTATTGATAAACAAAATTTATTATTGAATCTACCTCAAATTATGCCATAGTCATTGAATATGACGTGCATGGTTTTACCAAGGAGGCCCTAAACTTTTCAACAATGAAACTTTACATTGGTATGGTCAACCTACATGGGTAGAAATGAAACATTTTTTAATAAGATGCTAGTAAAACCTGGACACTGCTGTGTGGGATTATTGCTTGGTACCTGCAGATTGCACAACGACCTCTGTTGGTTGAGCCAGCAGGAATTGATTTCTTTAGGTGGATCTTCTTGGTTCAAATGTTCTTTTCCTTGTAAGACCTTCATAGGGGTATATAGATTCTTGTCAATAGAATGCATATTTGTTTGTATAATTGTTTATTACGTAATCATCTAAACAAAAACTAATTACATGAATATGGGTTAGGCTGCCTCCAATTGTATAGTTGTTGAAGCTAAATTGTGATTACGTGATCTTTGAATATTTTGAGAGTATATAAACTCTTCATTTATTATGATTTCTTTGGCAATGTTCTCAAGGCAACTGTTCCAAAAATAACAAAAAAATATCTTATGCCATTAAACATAGATTGTTTTCCTTTAGAAAAAGAGAGATATTGTCTTTACAATACCTTATTTTGTTTGTGGCATGGAAGGAAATCTTGAGAGTAATATACAATAGGAAGACTAGTTGGTCAGCTTGTGATAAATTTGAGTAACTACTTGGACACTAACTTTTAAGCCTTTCACATTCTTCTAAGAACATTGGATCCAGAAATCTGGAAGGCTTCAACTACATTGATTATGTCATAGAAGTTGGAAGAACCAGAGATGTCATGGATGTGTAATTGTTAACATTATGAAGATGATAACACGTGTCTTTCAAGGTACATTACCAATCATAGTACAAACAACAAATTTTACCACTAATATAGTTCATCGATGTTAATTTTAGGTATGTTCTATGATAAGAGCAATTTATTTCAATTTTCATAGTTAACTCAATATCTTTTCCAGATTAGCAATCACGTCAGCATTAAAGTAAACTGCACATAGAACATAAACTTAAATCAAAGAAGACAAGCCAAGAAAAGAGGACACAAGATGTGGCACTAGCCAGTGACAAACCCCTGTTCAGGAGAGAGAGAGAGAGAGTACATTTACAAAAAAAGTCAACACTTTGACTTATCTAGATGATGAGCCTCATAAATGGGTAATTATATGGGCTCATTTTACATCCTAACCTAGTCAAATCAACCATTCTCTTTGCTTATTCTATGATTTTCTAATTATATTTATGCTTATAGAGTGATTTGAGTTAGTTATGATGCCATGTGGTCTAATAGGTGTTTAAAGTAGATTATTGATGAATCTTGTGGTATAAGTCAAGAATCCAGTGGACAAATGGCAGCAATAATTTGAGGTGGACAAAGGAGAGGACGTATAGGAGGGAATCCCCATCATTTATTACTCCTCATTTCAAATTCCCCTTCATTCAGCTCAGAGTACAAGCAGCCATGTCATGCATTAGTAGGCAGCAGAGCAAGTGGAAGATGACTAATGATTATCTCGAGTTTTGAGAGCCAAGCCTCCCTAATTTTAAGGAAGTTGTTGTTAGATTTATTTGTATAAGTAGAGAGGCCTAGGGTCTCACTAGAGTCAGACTTTTTGTTGGATTTTTGTTGCATTATTGCTTATGTAAACTCTGCTTAACTTCGAGCTTATTATATTGACAGTTCATGTAATCTTGTTATTGTTTGGAGAATAAATATGGAATCCTTTTTGAGTTAGCACCGAGTTACCTCAGAGGGCTAAATGTCTTGGGTCAGGCCCAACACAAGTAGCCAGGCTCCTCTTTACTTTTATTTGTATGTTTCATTTCAGTTCGTAGATTAGGTTGCTATTAGATGTATTTATTTTATGGTTAAGGATAGGCTGCTTTTGATGATTCAGTAGTTTACTTCCATTTGTGCTTTCTATAGCAGGTTAAGAAATGATAGAGAAAAGATCCAAAAGGCTAGCAATAGTGCCTTGGCCTCTCTTCCTCCCTCTGGGAGCATGATTTGAGGCAAAGACCCTCTTTCTGCCCCAAAAACATAGATTTTCTTCATTCGTAGGATTTCTAGTGTTTGTAGCTTCTTAGTTGGGTAATAGTCTAGTTTGCTTTGCTTCAGAACATCTCCATCATGCTCACTTATGTATTTATGATAGTCTTCTTCCATCCTTTCCTTTCTTGTAGCAGTTATCAACATTTCCTTTCATAGATCATAGTTTAGATTAGCTTGATGGAAAACTATGTTTTTCTATATTCACTTATTTCATCGCTTATTTCATCTCATTGGTTGACCGTCAGTTGTCTATGTAGTAGATATATTCCAACAATAGATCATCTCATCAGCCATCCCATCCTCCATCTGATCCATGCCCTATAAGTTGCCCATGTCTCCCCTCAATTCTGCCTTAGTTTCCTACATTTTCCATAGAATTCCTTCCTCTCTCCTTGAGAAAAACCAATCATCTTTCTCTCTCCTAATGATTCTTGGTATACCCTAGGTGCCCTAAAACCTCATTCCAACCTTTAACCACCTTTTCAACCCACTCTCATACCCTCAAAATAGCCAAAACTACTCTCGGCCTCCTCCTGTAGGCCTCCTGTAGAACGTTGTATTTCCTCCTATAAATTTCTTGTGTCCTCCTATAGATTTTACTGTAGGCTTTCATTTGAAGGCTGAGTGTGGGAAAAGCCTCCAAAAGGCCACCTGAGACATGCTAGGACCCATCCACATTATCTTTCATCCTCTCAAGCCCAAAAACCACCCTCCAACACTTCCTATTCACTGCCACATTCACAAACAAATAAATTACATGCATGACAAATTCACATAAAAATACATAAAAATCCAAAAATATGTTTTTTGCTCATTTTCTTCTAGAAATAGCCTAGGTAGATGTTGTTTATTTCCTTGAGTAGGTAATGGCATTCTTTTCAGGGTTTTCATAGTGCTTTATACAAAAATAGGATTAGTGGTTAACTATGATTTCGTTAGTTTTCTTTACATTTCAGTCTTCCTTCCTACAAATAGAATAGCATCAGTAGAGTAATCTCTCCTTTTCCTTTCATCACATATAGAGCTTCTTCTAGAATCCATAAAAGTTGGCTTGAGCTCCTAGTGATCTTATGTCGGCTAACCAAGTGACAACCTGCAGTAAGAACTAGTACTTGTGCATACAACACTGTCAATTCCAAGTTTGTTACGAAATACTGGGTTGATAAGAGTAAAGTAGGCAGCCAGGAGTTGCAGCATTATTGTTGAAATACTGGTTATCACCACTTTTTGGTACCGTTGGTAGGGAAGCGTTAGAGTAGTCTATGGTTACCGCTTTCTTATATTTTCTTCTTGCAACATTCTACTAATAGTTTATTTAAGCAAAATTAGACTAGTCCTTTATTTTCCTTCAGTTCTGCATTTCCTTTCTTTCCTTTTCAATTTTGCAAATTTCATTTCAGTAAGAGTAGACTAGTCATTCTTTTCCTTCGGTTCTGAATTGCATTTCTTTCCTTTTCAACTCTGCAAATTTCATTTCAGCAAGTTCATTTCAGTTAGTTGCAAATTGTTTTGTTCAAACAATTTCAGTTTTGCAGGTACTATCAATGTGGGGAAAAAGAACCAAAAACCAACCAAAAAGATTTCCTTTCAGGCCTCGTACGAATAGAGATAATTCAAGAATGTTTTTGCCCAACAACCCCACTACTTCACATAGCCAAACTTCTCTCTTCTTCAGTGGCTACGATCAAGAAGAACCCTTAGGTGAACAACTAGACATATTTGAAGAACCTATAGGGGAAGAAGAAGAATAAAACATTCCTTTGGAGCCAATGGCTGAACACATAAATTCTAGGGGGAATGGAGAAAGAATAGGGAGTACCTTTCCCATTTGGGAGACCAAAGGGGACACCAAAATGAAGAATATAAGCCCTTCCACCCTACCTCATTTCCATGGTTTGACTACAAAAGATCCTGACACCTTCTTGTTTGAGTTTGTTGTTATTTTTTGAACCTATGACTATGCAGAAGATGAGCAAAAGTTGAAATTGTTCCCTTCTACTCTCAAGGATGTAGCATTGTGCTGGTTCATGGGATTACCTAGTAATAGTATCAAAACTTAGGCTTAGATGTAGCAAGCCTTTAACAACAAGTATCAAGACTATTGTAGGTCAAAATATACTAAAGAAGAAATCTTTCGAATGACCATAGGAATTGATGAGTCCCTGGAGGACTATGAAGAGAGGTTCCAGGTCAATTACGAAAGGGCTAGGTGTACACTTAACCCTGGGTCTCTGAAGATAGTCCTACTCAAGGGAATTCGGGAAGATCTTTTTGTCACCCTCCATCTACTAGTTGGGGGAAACATCTACCTACTGTCCTATGGAGACATAAAGATTATTTTTAGAAACCATTCTAGAGTAGCCAGAAAGAAAGGTAGGGGTAGTCAACCCATAGCCAGTACCTCTTCCTCTAACTCATCCATCAAAGGAGAAATTGGAAACATGCTGGGAGACTTCAAGAGTGAGATGCTATAGACACTTGCTATGCAAATGGATACCTCGCATATCAAAAGGAAACAAGAGGAAGCAGAGAGGGCTTTGGCCATATTTTTCCCTAGATGCACTGGGAGGCATCCTAGGAATGAATGCCCATTAAACTCTATAGAGGTTTGTTTAGTCTGTGAAGAAAATAATTCCATAGATAAGTTTCCTTCCTTACCCGGACTTAAAGTTGTATATCAAGGGGCTGAGGGGGTCACTGAACAACTCTATTACATAAACCAAAGAAGGCCACATGGACCTGGACCATACTAGCAGGGGATATAATGGACATCCCAGGCATACTACAACCCCAACCAAGTCACTTCCATACCTTCTTAGGGTCGCCCTACTCATCCTTCCTAGTCCACACCTCCTCCTTGGTCCTTCTCATCTCAATATCATGCCCAACTAGTCAACCATTCATTGAAATCCTATGCTCAGCCACCACCTATATGGAATGCACCTCATCAGGGGTGGGGGCCCCAATACAACTCTCTTCCTGCTCTTTTTCCTCCACCACCTACCCAACCACAACTGTTACCTCATGCTCCACCAAATAAACCCCAAATTCCTGCGTAGCCAAATTTGAACCCAAACAACAGACAAGCTCAACAAAGTATAGTGGGGAACCGTCATGCCCAACGTATGCTATGGAGATTCAGGAAATTAACTAATGATTTGGAATAATTCTCCTAGATAGTCAACCTCCACCTAGGGAGGTTGAGGAAGATAAAAAGGAAAGTGAACCGAAATCAATTCCACCCTTTCCTGAGAGACTATCCATGACAATTCAGCCTACCCGAGAAGAAACTGAACTCCTGGGGCAATTGAAACATGTATGTGTGAAGATACCACTTCTCCAAGCCATAAAAGATGTGCCTATCTACAATAGGTTGATCAAAGAGAAGTTCTTTAAGCATATAAGAAGGCATAAGAGAGATGCCCCAACCATCAATATCATAGGCCAGATGTTCGACCTAATGTTGGGGTAGGTAATCTGTCCAAAATATTTAGACCCTGGAAGCCTAGTAGTTGATGTCCACATCTATGGCACCATGATCCCACATACCCTGATTGATCTAGGAGTTATTTTTAATGTGGTGACAAAGGACACAATGCTCAAACTCAACCTTCATATCTCCTTGAGGAAGAAGACAACCGTGCTACGGTTAGTAGACTGCTCCACCATGACCCCTGAGGGGATTGTGGAAGATGTGATGGTCTCCTTTGATTCTTGGGAGTACCCTGCTGGTTTCTTAGTTCTCCAGACTAAGGCAAAGCTCACTGGGTATCCTCTCATTCTGGGAAGTCCCTGGTTGGCTACCACTGATGCCTACATCAGTTATCGAGTTGGGAACATGACCATAAAGAACGGGCATATGTCCAAGCAGTTAATCCTATATCCTCCTACCCAACCTTCGTTAGAACATGATCTACCTCTCTGGTTGGAGGAAGATGAGGATGAAGTTTATTCTGCACCACTTTGTACATTATAAATCACCATGGGAGGAAAACAACAATATGAGGATTATATGATTCAAAATATGATCCAAAATCCACCTCCAAGTGGATTGCCTTTAGAGGACATAGTAAGAGAAACCGAAAACAACGCCTCAAATGATCTCTATACGGTCGACTCCAATTCTCTCCATGTTAAGAATATAGAGTTTATTCCAGAAAGAACCTTGAAAATCAATCCATCCCTATCCACTTCGCGGGAGAAGGAACTATGTAGCTTGCTGACAAAACATCTAGATGCCTTCGCTTGGAGTTATAAGGAGGTGAAGGGAGTGCACCCTTCAATTTGTACTCATCATGTATACATCAAGGAAGGTTGCAAGCCAGTTAGACAGCCTCGAAGGAGGATGAATCCAGCACTTAAAGATATTGTTAAGGAAGAACTGCAGAAATTGCTTGATGTAGGATTCATCTATCCCATCTCTGATAGTGAATGGGTCTCTCCTTTGGTGCTAGTGTCAAAGAAAAATGGTAAGTGGAGAATCTTTATTGACTACTGGGAATTGAACAAAGCCACTAAAAAGGACCATTTCCCTTTACCTTTCATAGATAAAGTGTTAGACAGTCTGGTAGGGAAAAGGATTTTGTCTTTCCTAGATTGATTCAGTGGGTACAATCAGATTCATATCAGCCCAGAAGACCAAGATAAGACCAATTTCACTTGTCCTTGGGGCACCTTTGCATACCGGGTCCTTCCTTTTGGTTTTTGTAACGCTCCAGCCACTTTCCAAAGAGTAATACTGAGTGTATTTTCTGAATTAGATCATAATGCAGTTGAGAATACATGTATAACTTTACTCCTTATGGCTCTAACTTTCAGGAAGCTTTATCTAACCTAGGAAAAGTTCTAGACAAGTGTATTGAGATGAACCTATCCCTTAGTCTAGAAAAATGTGAATTTTAGATGACTGAAGGGACTGTGCTAGGTCATGTAATATCTGAACAAGGACTGTAGGTGGACCCCAACCAAATTGCCATCATCCAACGGGTCCCACCTCCTCAAAAGGTGAGAGATGTCAGAAGTTTTGTAGGCTTAGCTGGGTATTAAGGAGACTAATTAAAGATTTCAGCAAGCTAGCCTCCCCGTTGTTTAGTCTTTTAGGTAAAGATGTTAAATTTATATGGTTGGAAAACTGTCAAGAAGACCTATATACCTTGAAGAGCAAACTTGTGGCTACCCCAATTTTGACAGGCCCAAGCTGGGCCCTACCTTTCCACATTCACACGGATGCCTTGAAAAAAGAAATAGGAGTATTCTTGGGACAAATTGATGGAAAGTTACCTTATGCCATATACTTTATAGGAAAAAACTTGTCAAAGGTAAAGTTAAACTATACGGTGACCGAGAAGGAACTCCTAGCTGTCATGCATTCTTTAAACAAATTCAGACAATATATCACAAGCTATCAAACCTTTGTGCACACTGATCATGTTGCATTTAGATATTTAATGAACAAACCGGATGTAAATTCTAGCACTATTAGATGGGTTCTTTCATTGCAGCAGTTTGATTTGACCATTGTTGATAACCCTGGTAAAGAAAATGTTGTTGCTGACTTTTTGTCTAGAGTAAATTTACCTACAGGTGAAGAAGGAATCGTGGATGACCGAATGCCAGATGAACACGTGTTTTCTATCTTAGTACTCTCTCCATGGTTTGCTGATATAGCAAACTACTTGGTCTCAACATAATCTCCACCACATCTGTCCTCAAAAGAGAAGAGCAAGATAATGATGAAAATCGCCCCTTTCACCTAGATTGGGGGCCATCTCTTCAAACTTGGCCCATATTATATCTTGAGAAGATATGTCAGGGAGGAGGAAGTCTTTGACATCCTCCTAGCCTATCATGATGGGCCTTATAGAGGTCATTTTGCAACAAAATACTGCAAGCAGACTACCATTGGCCCAATATTCATCAGGATGTGAGGAGATATACCAGCTAGTGTGATCAGTGTCAAAGGATGGGGAAACTTACTCCACAGGATGAAATTCCCATGCCGCTTCAAGTGACCTTTTAGCTGTTTTAGAAGTGGGGAATGGACTTTGTGGGGCCTATCATCCCTCCTTCAAAAAAGAAACAATACATCATTGTGTGCACCGACTACTTGACAAAGTGGGCAGAGACAAAATAAATTAAAGCAGTGACAAAGGAAAAAGTAGCTAAACTTTTGAGAGAGAACATATTCTACAAGTTCAGGTATCCAAGAGAGTTGGTCACAGATCAAGGTAGCCAGTTCACTTCTAGTTTGATTGAAGGCCTGCTCACACATCATAGAATCAAGCACAGGACTTCTACCCCTTACCATCCACAAGTCAATGGGTAAGTGGAGGTACCTAATAGAGCATTGAAAGGGATCCTCACCAAGGTAGTGAGCAGAAGCAGAAAAGAATGGGCGAAAATATTAGTTGAGGCCACTTAGGCCTACAACACAACATGGAAGACCACTACAGGGTTCACACCCTATGAGCTAGTCTATGGGAAGAAGGCTTCACTGTCAATAGAATTCGAATTCAATACCTTGAGGATGGCAGCTTAACTGGACCTAGACCTTAGCCATGCACAAAAATAAAGATTACTCCAACTTAATGGATTGGATGAACACTGAATGTAGGCCCTTCTCCATACAAATGTAGTTCAACTTCAGAGAAAGATATGGCATGACAAAAATATCAAGGAGAAGTAATTCCAAGGGGGAGATTGAGCACTACTCTATGATTAAAGATACAAAGATTTCAAGGGCAAGATGGGGACAAGATGGCTGGGATGCTATAGTGTGGAGAAATGCAATGAAAGTGGTTCAGTTCTGATCAGAACCATTGGTGATGAAGCCATTCCCATGCTTGTCAATGGACACTAGTTGAAATTCTACAAGAAACTCTTCTCCAAGCGAGAGTTCATTGAAGGTTTGAATAAAATAGTGATGGTAGTGGAGCATGTCTTACCCTCCACTTCACCCACTCACTGAAGAAAAAGGAAAAAACAATAAAAAATAAGGTCTCAAGTGAAAACCTCCATGAGGCGCTTGAGTCCCATAATTGGCTTGAAAACCTCTCCTGAGGTGGCCCAAATGATGTCAAAAAAGAAGAAGAAAGAAAACAGGATCCTTGGGTGAAAACCTCCCTTCAAGGCACCCAAGGCAAGGCATCTAGGGTGAAAATCTCCATGAGGCACCCTGGTTGTTTTCAAATAAAAAAAAAAAAAAGAGAAAAAAGAAAAGGAAAGATGAATTTCCAGTTACATTGCAGGTTTGCAAGAGGACTATAGGAAGCAGAAGAAGGTGCCAAGGGAGCCCTAAAACCAATACCAACACCTATCCTACCTTCCCACACCTTCCTCCATCATTCCTGACATTCTTTTCACCTCACTATGCTTCTTTTTCAAAACTGTGTTTTCTACAGGAGGCTCCTGTAGGAATTATAGAAAGCTAGAAATGGATTTAAAGGGCAATTTGAGGAATAGGAAAGCCTCATAAAAGATCTATAAATACTCCTGCTATCTTCAAACCTCCTTGCCACCAATTTTAGACCTACCTCATATCTCAAGCATCATTGTTCTTCCCGCCCAAGAAAAAAACACAGAAAAATAGTTTTTTAGAAAGAAGAAAAAAACAAAAAATAAGAAAGGGAACATCACCATCCACCCAACCTAAAGCATACCAATTACCTCTCCATCTCTATCTACATTTTTGGAATCATCCTCACATCTCCAAGCACATAGAATAGTTTAATTTTCGAAGGGAGAAGAAGCTATAGGAACTCTTGTAGGAATTCCTGTAGCAATTGATCCTAGTAAAATCTAGCATCAGCAGCATGAGTGTACAAATATGAAGGTTGAAGAAGACACCTGAAGATCAGATCCAGCCAGAGGAGAACCTGCACAAGGAACAACCACACATCAAAAAGCAGACAACATGCATAAAAAGAAACAAAGGCATGCAACAGAGAGAGAGAGAGAGCCACAACACCTCACAACAAACACATTTGGATCTCAGGTAAGTAACTAACCCAATCCTCTATTTTCATTTGTATAATTAGAGGGCATGCAAAAACAATGAGATGGTTGAGGTTGTTTGAGGTTGAAGTGTCCAGTTAACTTGGCCACCTTCATTTAGTTGACTTCACTCATCCGAATATGTCACCCACACGTGCGCTTAGTCAAATCAACAGAGATGTCAAGGACGGGTAGTGGAGGTGGTGTGAACTTTGATGCAATCATGAGGCATGATTATGAGGAAAGGGCCATGATGGTAAGGTAGGTGGGGATCAATAGTCCAAATAGGGGCAACATACACTTGTCTAGCTCACCCTCCATCACTAGAAAATATCCATAAAAAGCAATAAGTACTCCTCCTTGAGCACTCTCACCACCTTTTCCTTCATTCTCTCCTTGAAACTCTGCTACTGCTCCTTTCTTATGCCCCCACAGCCTCGTAACCATCATTTCTCCACTAATCTCTCCAATATCCCTGCTCTCGGCATTTTATACATAAGCACTTACAGGTTCTATAGGAGAACTTACAAGAATCCTATAGGAGGGCCACAATGTTCTATAGGAGGACCAGTGAGTTGTTTTGGAGAGGGAAAACACGAGTTTTAGCAAAAATATTGAGCTGAAGAGGCAGGTTCTTGGCATACCTCCATTGAACATCAAAATATGAAATAAGTGGTTTAATTTTGAGGAAGAAATAGAACTTTTGGATGGACAAAATTCATAAAAGAATTGTTGGTTATTTCTTAAAACAAGAAAAGAAAAACACAGCCTCTTTGTCTTGCTGTTTTTCTTCAAAAAATTGTTCTCTCCATTTCCATAGTTGTTTTTCAAGGAAGCATAAAGAAAATGACATGAGGTTTTATGAGGAAGGAGCCCACCAACTCCTCCAGGCTCCATGCACATCCCAACGTAGTGGATATATTCACAAGAGAAAATTGGATGGACTTTTCTAATAAATTATGAGGGTTTGATGAGGAAATTGCTCAAGAATTTGCGCACTCTTTGATCCCTCACACCAGAACACATGCCACTGTCCCCTTTAGAGGCATTTTCATTGAGATACCCCCTGAATTTATCAGTAGGGTCACTACCCTTCCCCTTGGGTTGCCTTAGAGTAAGGATGAAAATACAATTGGTGAGGCTGCTAAGAAAAACTTCTTCCAAAACAATGAAACCCCTATAGAAGATAAAAATGGCATAAGAAGGGCTAGCATACCATACCCTTGGGATGAGGTTAGCTATCAAATAATAAAGTATATTTCCTCTGAGTGGAGGTACAACATTGTCTATGGTTACCACTTTAGAATCATGCATGAATTAAGGTATGGCATGGACACTCCAGCCCCTCAGAAGCTCAACATCCCCTACTTCCTCTGGTCCCTCATTGACTCCAGTACTAAAGTAAAAAACAGGAAATCTAGAGCCGCTAGCTCACCACGGGTTAATCAAGATTTTAGTTGAAGAAGCCCTCCATACATTCACACTCCCTATAGCATGGGAAATCTTTAGAAACATGAAAATTGAACATGACATAAAAACCCTGACCTATGATATCAGCCTCACTAGTAGTGAGGAGGAAGAACAACAAGGGGGAGAAGGTGAAGCAGCTGGGGATTTAGAAGAACAAGTAGGGAAGAAGGAAGAAACCAAGATAGAAGAGGAGAAAGCTGAATAAATAGAGCAAAAGGAAGTAAAGTAAACAGAGACAGAAAAAGAGGTAGAAAAGATAGAAGTGTCCCCTCAGACTCTAGAAAGAGAGGCAACAACTGCTCTCACTACCCTCAGCACACCAATTAAGCCAAAACAAAAGAGGAAGAGGCAGACCTCAATGTATTTCAGGGCTAGGAAGAGCACAAGAATCAAAACAGAGAAACCACAGCCTTCTTCTAAAGTGCCAATTATTATTGAAGATTCACCCTCTGCCCAAGGAAAAGAATCCCCTTCCAAGGCTCCTATCGCTTATGAAAGGGGGACTCCTAGATCTCCCACATGAATGAAAAAGTAGAACTACAAGACTCAAAAACAGTCCTACAGGAGGCACAAACTGTTCTACAGGAGACCCTGTCAAAACTACAGGACACCTAAAAACTTGAAAAAAGGGTAGAAGGATAGCCACAAGGAAAGGAGGAAGCAACAGAGGGATTAGAACCTCATCCTCAGCCTAATCTTGGATCTTACTACAATTTTCTTGAAGGGGGAGAATCATCCCACAAAAATTTGCAATTCCACTATTCTTTGAATTAGAGAAAGAAAGAATAAGGACCCATAGGTGGATGCAAATAGCCAAATCCAAAGGAGTTAAGGATATTTTCCATATGGAGAACAAACTTAGAGAAATTTGTAGAGAGTTAAGTGTTGTTAGACATAGGGTAGCAATCACAAGAAGTCACCTTGAAACTGAAAATGAATTGCTAAGGAGAAAGTTGCAAGAGAAAGAGACCCAACTGGCATGCATGGTCAACTTGTCCATGGAGGCATTGCAATGTAGGACACCTGCAAAATCCTATGGCATGTATCTCATGGACCAATGCATGCAATTTCAGATAAAGACTTCAGTACAAAGAGGCACAGTGCCTTTCCAAGATTACAGATAGTGTATGGACCTATGTGACCAAAGCACATCAGAAGATAAGGCAAGGATGGAAGAATTCTATTTGCATAACATGGCCCTCATAGACATGAATGTGTGGGAAGCAAATTCTTGGCTAAGGGACCTACAACTAATGGCCATGGCCTCATGGATGAACAATGAAGAGTTAAAGACAACAGAAATAAGAAGGTTGATGAAAAACGAACATAATGAACCCTTAATGATCATAGGGAAGCCATCAAAGCCCATGGCACTCATCAGCACACATAACCTACTTGCACATAATCCTCAGATTGTCCTTAGATATATTAGTGATCAGGCACAAGCCATTGCACATTTTGAGGATATGGAAAGGTTACTTGTGGATGATTGTGTGCATGCAGGTATGAGGAGATGGAACACCTTACCACACAGTTTGCATATCAGGGAGTATCATTCCCCAATTAGAATGAAAGAGGCATTAAGGAGTGTTATGAAACTATCTCACAAAAAGATAGAAAAGAGAGATCAACGCCTTAGAATTCAGCCTATTCGAGGGGGAAACCTCCTTTACATTACACTAATGAACAATTCTTGGATGATTCAAATGACAAAGCCTCCTTTCTATATATAGGATTCTAAGGAGTCACAATATAACCCAGATGACTTAACAATAATAATATAAAGCCACAAAAATAACAATAGAGGGATTCTATGGGGCACAATAATAAAAATATGGTGACAATAGGGGCACAACAATATTAATAAGGGATACAACTACAATAGTAATGGGGTAGTCACTAGTATTATAGGGACCTAACATTCCCCTCTCCTTCAAAAAAAGTTTTGTCCCCAATGCTTGAGTAGTTCTGGATGCTTCTATATAAAATTCTCATCCTCCCATGTGGAATCTTCAATGGATAAGTTCTTCCACTTGATGAGATACTCTGAAATTGATCGATTTCGTAGTTGTCGAGTTCTTGCTTTTGTGACTGCTTCCGATTCTAATATAATTTTTCCTTCCTCGTCAAATCCTGGCAATATTGTTTGATTGGGAGCTTGTCACCTATAACTTTCTTGAAACATGAAACATGGAAAACTGGGTGCACTCGAGACACTGCAGGAAGCTCCAATTTGTATGCCATAGTACCAATATTTTGCAACACCTTGTATGGACCATAATACTTTAGTGATAATTTATTATCCTTCCTAGCTTGCTTGAGGGGCATTTGTTTATATGGTTGTAGCCATAGGGATACCCAATCACCTACATCAAGACTTCTTTCGCTATGATGTTGATCTGCCTGTTGTTTCATTCTATTATATGCCAACACGAGGTTATCTTTTAAGAGCTGGAGGACTTGTTGTTGACGTTCGATCTGATGTTCCACTGCTTGAACCTTAGAATTTTCTCTTAAATATGATGTGATGGATGGTGGTTGATATCCATAAAGTGCCATAAATGAGATCATTTTTTTTGTTGTATGGAAGGAAGTCTTATACCACCATTCAGCTAGAGGCAACCATTTGACCCATTGTGTCTGTTTATCCGATCCAAAGCAATGAAGATATCCTTCCAAACATTTGTTTACTATCTCAGTTTGCCCATTAAATTGAGGATGATAAGATGAGATATGATCTAACTGAGTACCAAGACAAGAAAATAAATATGTCCAAAATTTTCCAGTGAAAATAGGATCTCTGTCACTTAGAATAATCTTTGGGTTTCCATGTATCTTTTGAACTGTTTCCATAAATGCAGTAGAAACTGTACTGGCTTTAAATTGCTTATGATAATACACAAAAGTGTGCATACTTGGTAAGTTTGTGAACTACCACCATGATGACACTCTTTCCCTCAGAGTTGGGTAAACCTGTGATAAAATCCATTGAAACCTCCTCCCAGCATTGACTTGGAATGAATAAAGGTTGTAATAGACTTGGGGTCTTAATTGTTTCAGCTTTATTTTGTTGGAAAACCAAACATTCCACCACAAACTTTTGAATATATGATTTAAGGCCATCCCAAAAAAAAATCCTTCTTGACCCTATGGTAAGTTTTTAAAAATATCAAGTGCCCTCCTAAGGGAGAAGTGTGCAATTCCATAAGAATATTTTGTTTGAGTTGTGAATTCTTATAGAGGTATAAGCAATCTTTGTACCATAACGAATCATTTTTCCAGCTGAATGTATCAGATGTACTGGAATCTTGTTGTAACTTTCGAATAAGTTCCCATACTTCTTCATCATTCTTCCATTCCTCCCTTGCTTCGTTTATCCAATCTACTTGGATAATAGAAATGGCGCACAACAATGCTTCCACATCCTCATCCTTTCTTCAGAGTGCATCTACCACCACATTTTGCTTCCCTTTTTTGTAGATGATTTTAAAGTCATAACCCAACATCTTTGTGACCCACTTTTGTTGCTTTTCAGAGAATAATCTTTGTTCTAAAAAGTATTTAACGCTATCATGATCCGTTTTTACCTTGAAATGTCTTCCCATTAGGTAGGGTCACCATTCCTTAAGTGCATGTAGTATTGCCAATATTTCCTTCTCATAAATAGCTTTATGTAAAAACTTTTTCTTGATTGGATGACTTTCAAAAGCAATGGGTCTTTCATCTTGCATCAAAACAACACCAATTCCATTTCCTGAAGCATCATATTCCACAATAAAGGTTTTTGTGAAGTCTGGTGTAGCTAAGACTGGTGCTTGGCACATTCCTCTTTAAGATGTTCGAAGGCCTTTGTTGCTTCTGGAGTCCATGAAAATGCATCTTTCTTCAGTAATGTTGTTAGAGGTGTTGCTATTCTCCCATAATTCTTAACAAACTTGTGATAATACCCTCTCAACCTAAGAAATCCTCGCAGATGCTTTATGGATGTGGGGTTTTCCTTTCCTTAATGGCTTTAATTTTGCTAGGGTCTACATTAACTCCTTCATGAGATACAATATGACCGAGATATTCCACCTCTTTTACTCCAAAGAAACATTTGGATCTTTTTGCATATAATTGTTTCTCCTCCAATAGTCGTAGCACCCTGTCAACATGTTCAACATGTTCCTTCCAAGACTTGTTGTAGATTAGTATATCATCAAAAAATACTAGCACAATTTTTCTAAGGGTTTGAAAATGGAATTCATCAAACCTTGAAATGTAGAAGGCGCATTGGTAAGACCAAAAGGCATGACCAAAAATTCATAATGTCCCTCATGAGTTCTAAATGTTGTTTTTGGAATGTCTTTAGTCTTCATTCTGATTTGATGATATCCTGAATGAAGATCCAACTTGGTGAAGTAAATTGATCCACGCAATTCATCCAGTAATTCATCAATGACAGGAATGGGAAACTTATCTTTAATAGTGAGCTTGTTGAGCTCTTATAATCCAGACACATGTGCCATGATCCATCCTTCTTGTGCACCAATACTACTAGAGCAGAGAAAGAACTTTGACTAGGTTAAATTATACCAGCCTCTAGCATTTCTGCAACCACACGTTCAATTTCACTCTTTTGGGCATAGCGATATCTGTATGGCATGATGTTTGGAGGAACACTTCCTCGAATTAGATGAATAGCATGATCATTATCACAAATAGGTGGGAGACCTTTGGGACTCTCAAATACCTTAGAATGATTGTCCAAGACTTTTTAGAGATCTGGAGAAATAGATGATTCCGATGTGGACACATCTAGTGAACATAATTGAGCAATTACACCTCTTTTTTCCTTTTTTAGAAGCTTTGTCATACCATTAGAGCTGATTATCTTTCTCAGTTTCCATAAAATACCCCTTAATTCAACTTCCTTTCCCTCCGCAGAAAAATTCATGAAAAGTTCCTAAAAATTAAAAGTTATTGTACCCAAGGTTTGTAGCCATTAGACTCCTAGTACAACATCAGCGCCTCCCATTGGAAAGGAAAGCATTGGGCTAGTCAATACATATTCTCCCATAGATAGCTTGATATTATGGCACTTTCCAAAGAAATTTATTGATCCTCCATTTGAAACCATCACTTGATACTCTGGTGCTAGATATAGGAAGCAATTCAATTCTTTTGCTACCTTACAATGAATAAAATTGTGGGTACTTCCTGAATCAATCAACACTATTACCGTTTTCTTCTTGATTTTTCCTTCTATCTTGATGGTTTGAGGAGTAGTAATTCCAGCCAATGCATTACAAAATACGGTCAGATTCATTTCTTCTTTATCTAGGCTTTGTTCCTCGACTATATCCTCTTCCTTTGACCTTTCTTGCTCCTTTTCTTCTTCCTCTTCACAATCTATGTAGAATAATTTCTTCTTAGCACACTTATGACCTTTAGTGTATTTTCTATCACAACTGTAAAAAATCCCTTTTGCTCTTTTTTCTTCCAATTGTTGTGGTTTCAGCCTTATAGGTTGTGGAAGGATAGGGGTAACAACACTTCCATCTTTATAGTTGTGACTGGTATGCTTCCTTGTTGCCATAATTTTGCTTTAAATTTTTTTTCTAACCTAAATGCCTTCTCTAATGAATCAAGTTCCCAAAGACGAACATCATGTTGGATATTATCCTTTAAAGTCCCTATGAACACATCAATTCTATGCTCCTCTAGAATATTTTTTACCCTTATGTTCAATTTTTGGAACTCCTCAATGTGCTCCATTATTGAACCCTTTTGTTTGATACTTATCAGTTGGCTAAAAAAAGTGTTGTTGTTTGTATCCTCGTAATGTGCTATCAATTCTTCTGTAAAAATTGCCCAAGTGATAATTTGTTTACGAGAGCAAAGTCATTGATACCATGCAAACTGATTTGGTTTCAAATATAAAGTTGCAATACGTACCTTTTGTGTGTTTTGCACATTATTGAGATTGAAAAATTGCTCCATCTGTAATATCCATGTTGTGGGATCCTTGCCATCAAACTTACTCATATCAATTTTTGGAATATGGTGGATCTTCAATCCAACATTAGAATCTATGGAATCATGATTAACATTTCCTTTGTTCTCATAACGAGTTTCCTTTACTACCTTTTCACCATTAGTGACCATTTCTTGTAGCAACTTATTCATATTTATCTTCAATTCTTCCATCTTGTCATCCATGCCATCCATTTTAGCATCCATGCTATTCATATTAGCTTCCATGCCATCCATATTAGCTTCTATGCCTTTTTTTAAACAATCCATCTTAGCTTCTACACCTTTCTTTAAACCATCCATCTTAGCTTCTACATCTTTCATCTTAGATTCTGTTACTTTTTGTGCAAGTGACACTTGTTGCAGTTGGTCTCCTAATTTTGATATATCATGTTGCATTTCTTCCTCTTCTTCATGAGTCATGCTAGAGCTTTTAGTTGCTTACTAGGTGTTTTCATTTTCTTTCCTTGGGGCATCAATTACCGATAATAATTCTTTACTATGCCCTTTGAATTCCTTCAAACTAATTTTTCAAACCAAGCTTACGCAAAAATTTAAAAAAAAGGTACACACCTTTTTTCACTTTGTAGGAGCTTGATATTGAATCTAATGTATCTCTATAATTTCGGATCATCCAGTTCTAAAATTGTGACTTGTAGTAGCCCTCTGCATCATCTTTCCAATGCCACCAGTCTGATCCAAATTGGATTCACCAAGAAAGAGTTATGCACAATCTACCAAGATGACCTGATTATAGACCTTTCCAGAAGAGCAAAATCGTATGAAGTGCCACGTGTCACTGTTTCAACCTTTGGAACTAAAAAATATATACAAGAAACTATAGTCTGTCCTCTTTCTGTACCTTCTTACACAATTTCAATCCGATGCTCAAAGAGAAAGTTATGATGATTTTCCCCAATTCACATGTTTGGAATGTAATTCAGAAGTCTACAAAAATACCAAATTCCTCAGATCATATCTCCGCAAATATAGTGCAAAAAGCTCTGAAATTTGGACCCATGGTTTAGTGTGATTTTGTCTCAAATGGGATTTTTTTTTCTCTTTTGAACCATTGTAGAAAAAAGGTTATAGTGAAAATACCACGATGACCTATTTGGAGCAGCGAAACCCTAGAATCCGAAGCTCTGATACCAAATGTTATGAAACCAGATCACAAAAGAATAGAAAAGAGAGATCAATGCCTTAGAATCCAACCTCTATGAGGGGGCAACCTCCTTTACATTACACAAATGAAAAATTCTTGGATGATTCAAATGAGAAAACCTCCTTTCTATATATAAGAGTCTAAGGAGTCACAATATAACTCAGCCGACCTCACAATAATAATATAAAGCCACAAAAATAAAAATAGAGGGATTCTATGGGGCACAGTAATAAAAATATGGGGCAGAACAATATTAATATTGAAACAACTACAATAGTAATGGGGTATTCACTAGTATTATAGGGACCTAACAAGGAGAGTGCGAATGTACAAGTGTTGAATGTAGAGGTTGAAGGTCAAGTGGATTAGCCTCAAATTGAGTCCCCCATTACTGCTAGGCATGCCAGAAGGTAGAAAAGAGGAAGAAGAGAAATAACAAGGGGAAGATATAGATAGGAAGGTAGGATTCTATGAAAAGGAAGAAGAGACCACATCAGAAGTATGGGATGCTAGGGAGGCCACCAGGGCCATAAAAGATGAGGAGATAGAATAAGTTGCTGAGAGGATGAGCAACACTTTCAGTAGGGGGTGATGATGAGCCTCATAAATGGGTAATTATATGGGCTCATTTTACCACCTAACCTAGTCAAATAAACCATTCTCTTAGCTTATTGTATGATTTTCTGATTATATTTATGCTTATAGAGTGTGTTGAGTTAGTTATGATTCCATGTGGTCTAATATGTGTTTAATGCATATTATTGATGAATTTTGTGGTCAAAATCAAGGATCCAGTGGACAAATGGCAACAATAATTCGAAGTGGACAAGGGAGAGGACTTATAGGAGGGAATCTCCCTCATTTATTACTCCTCACTTCAAGTTCCCATTCATTCAGCTTAGAGTACAAGCAGGCAAGTCAGGCATTAGTAGGCAGCTGAGCAAGTGGAGGATGACTGATGATTATCTCGAGTTTTGGGAGCTAAGCCTCCCCGATTTTAAGGAAGTTGCTAGTAGCTTCATTTGTATAAATAGAGAGACCTAGGGCCTCACTAGCATTTGATTTTTTGTTGGATTTGTGCTATATTATTGCTTATGTAAACTCTACTCAACTTCGAGCTTATTATCTTGAAAATTCATGTAATCTTGTTATTGTTTTGAGAATAAAGATGGAATCCTTTTTGAATGAGCACTGAGTTACCTCAGAGGGCTAAAGCGCTTAGGTTAGGGCCCAATCCAAGTAACCAAGCTCATCTTTACTTGTATTTGTATGCTTCATTTCAGTTTGTAGATTAGGTTGTTGTTAGATGTATTCCTTTTATAGTTAAGGATAGGTTTCTTTTGATGATTCAACAGTTTGCTTCCATTTGTGCTTTCTATAGCAAGTTAAGCAGTGATAGAGAAAAGATCCAAAAGGCTAGAAACAATGCCTTGGCCTCTCTTCCTCCCTCTAGGACCATGATTTGAGGCAAAGACTCTCTTGCTGCCCCAAAAACACAGATTTTCCTCATTCATAGGGTTTCTAGTGTTTGCAGCTTCTTAGTTGGGTAATAATCTAGTTTGCTTTGCTTTAGAACTTCTCCATCATGCTCACTTCTATATTTACCATAGTATTCTTCCATCCTTTCCTTTCTTGTAGCAGTTATCAGCATTTCCTTTCATAGATCATAGTTTAGATTTATTTGATGCAAAACTTTGTTTTTCTAGATGCATTAATTTCATCACTTCATCTCATTGGTTGACTATCAGTTGTTTATGTAGCAGATATCTTCCAAAAATAGATCAACTTATTAGCCATCCCATCCTCCATCTGGTCCATGCCCTACAGGTCTCCCAAGTCTCCCCTCAATTTTTCCTTAGTTTCCTACATTTTCCATAGAATTCCTTCCTCTCTCCTTGAGAAAATCCAATCATATTTCTCTCTCCTAATGATTCTTGGTAGACCCTAGGTGCCCTAAAATCTCATTACAACCTTCATCCACCTTTTCCACCCACTCTCACACCCTCAAAATAGCGAAAACTATTCTCGGCCTCCTCCTATAGGCCTCCTGTAGAACGTTGTTTTTCCTCTTGTAGGTTTCCTTTGTCCTCCTGTAGATTTTCCTGTAGGATTTCTTTTGAAGGCCGATTATGGGAAAAGCCTCCAGAAGGCAACTTGAGATCTCCTAGGACCCATTCACATTATCCTACATCCTCTCAAATCCCAAAACCACCCTCCAATGCCTCCTATTCGCTACCACAATCACAAACAAATAAATTACATGCATGACAAATTCACATTAAAATACACAAAAATCCAAAAAGATGGTTTTTTTCTCATTTTCTTCTTGAAATAGCTTATGTAGATGTTGTTTAATTCCTTGAGTAGGTAATGGCTTTCTTTTCATGGTTTTCATAGTGCTTTCTGCAAAAGTAGGATTAGTGATTAACTAGGATTTCCTTGGTTTGCTTTACATTTTAGTCTTCCTTCCTACAAATAGAATAGCATCAGTAGAGTAATCTCTCTTTTTCCTTTCATCGCATATAGAGCTTATTTTGGAATCCATAGAAGTTAGCTTGAGCTCCTAGCGATCTTGTTCAGGGTTACCAAATGAAGACCTCCAGTAAGAACTAGTACTTGTGCATACAACAACGTCGCTTCCAATTTTGTTATGAACTACCGAGTTGATAAGATTAAAGTAGGCAGCCCAAGAGTTGCATAATTATTGCTGCAATATTGGTGCTCACCACTAGATAAGAGCATAGATCATCTCTAAGGAGATGATATATGAGATCAGTTGAATACATGCTACTTCAATTGATTCTCCAAGGTGACTCCTTCACCTATCGTTGTGATGCATTTTGTCATCATGCTGCACCTCACCATGTTGCACCATGCTGCACCCATCATCACTATGCTGCATCTCATCATGCTTCATTAATCATGATTGTACCCATCATTGTACTGCATTATGTACCATTACTGCACCATGTTGCCATGACCTATGTGTTGGCTGCATCATTCTTGCTTGTTGTCCTTAGCTTTCTTGTTGTCCCTAGAATGCTTGTTGTTCTTATCATGGTTTTTGTTGTATGCTAGTTGTCTGTTTCATGCTAGTTTTCTGTTGCATGCTAGTTGTAACATTGTATGCTTCATGTATTTGCTACTAAGCACCATACAACTGTCCCAATGTTAGTTAGTTGTCCCTTGCTCCCTCCTTCGGAGATAGATGCTCTGGTTGTTCCGACAGTTCCCAACATTTCCCAGCAATTCCCAGTAGTTTCAACAGTTCTGGTAATTCTGGCTGCTCCCAGTACTTCTATAAATTCCAGCTATTCCTAGTAGTTTCAACGGTTTTGGCAATTACAATTATTCCTGAGTGTTCTCGCTTCTACCCTCTATGTCAACTTTCCCGCCTATTCTGGTAGTTCCCATCAGTTTCGGCAATTTCAACTATTCCTGGTAATTCCGACTATTCCCAGCAGTTCTAGCAGTTCCAACTTTTCCCAACAGTTCCAGCATTTCCAGCTTTTGCCCTCTACGTCAACTTCCCGGTTGTTCCGCCAGTTCTAACTATTCCTGACAGTTTTGACTATTCCCAGTAGTTCCAGCAATTCCAATAATCCCGGCTATTCTTGGCAGTTCTGGCAGTTTCGACTTTTTCGGCTATTCCCAGTAGTTCTAGCAGTTCCCAAAAATTCCATCTATTCCTGGTAGTTCTAGCAATTTCGACAATTTTGTCTATTCATGGTAGTTCTAGTAGTTCTGACATTTCTTGATTTTCCAGCTTTTCTGGCTATTCCCAGCAATTTTGATAGTTCCGGTAGTTCCAAAAATTCTGACTATTCCTAGCAGTTCTGGCTTTTCTAGCTATTCCCTACAGTTCAACTTTTCTGGCTATTCCCAACGGTTCCGGCAGTTCCGGCTTCTGCCCTCTAGATTGGGGTAGCATTATCCCTTAGGATCTCTCCTCCTACTAAAACCTAAAGACAAGTAGAGAGGAAGAGATCCCAAGTGTGTTAAAATGACTTGAAGGCCACCTCTATTTATACTAAAACATTGAGCAGAAGTGGGGTTTATTTGGTTGATGGCCGACATTGACAAATTGTCCCATAACATAAATAAATTCAAATCTCCATGAATACTTATCAAAATTGGATGATCTTTAGATCAATCCTACACCTCTCAATGAGAGGGATCCAAGAAAAATATCAACTTCCATTAATAAGATAACCCACAAGGAGTTTGGCCTTATTTTCCTATTTTAACACTCCCTCTCAACTAGGGAGAACTCCATCTGCTGATCCATATGTCCAATTGTACTATCTCTGCCATTAGTACCCCGAATTGCTCTGATATGCTAAGCTTTGCTCTACTCTCCTAAACCATGAAGAAGAAGAATTGATTGAGAATTTCTTATAGCATTCTCTACTGACTGGAAGTCAGTTTCATGTGAAGGGAGTGTGTCACATCACTCTTATTGACCAAAGTCAGTTTTATTGATCCCAACTCAATATCACAAGAGAGTGTCTCAAACCACTCATACTCATCCAAAAATAGTTTCATTGATACCAAATCAATGGAGGTCACCCTAGCATGGGGGGTATGGTAGATACAATGATGCATCCATTGATAGTACTACTATGGTCCCTAACCCCATTTCCCTGCTCATTGATTAGATGAGAGGTACCTCCCATGAGTCCTAGACTGCATTGCTAAGATGCCTCGACAAGAGAACTAATCATCTTGTCCATAAGAGAAAAAATCATCATGTCCCATAGTCGCCATGAGAACTAATCATCCTGGCCAACAAAATAACTAATCATCCTGTTTCATAGTTTCCATGAGAGAACTAATCATCCTGGTCCACAAAAGAACTAATCATCTTGTTCCATAGTTGCCACAGGAGAACTAATCATTGTGTTCCATAGTTTCCACAGGAGAACTAATCATCCCGGCCCCTAGGAGAACTAATCATCCTGTTCCATAGTTTCCACAGGAGAAATAATCATCTCGGCCCACAAGAGAACTATTCATCATGTTCCACAGCTACCACAGGAGAACTAACCATCTTGTTCCATAGTTTCCACGAGAGAACTAATCATCTCATCCCACAAGAGAACTAATCATCTTGTTCCATAGTTTCCACAAGGGAACTAATCATCCCAACCCACAGGAGAACTAATCATCCTGTTCCATAGTTTCCATGGGAGAACTAATCATCCTGTTCCACAGTTTCCATGGGAGAACTAATCATCCCGACCCACAAGATAACTAATCATCTTGTTCCACAATCACCATGGGGTATCACAGGGGAAGGTTGAACCTGTCATCCTGTACACAGCACACCACTAGGGGAGGGTGAGTGGCCATGTGGTCGTATGTTGTTCCAGTAAGCACTCCAAGCCCCCCAGAGCTCCTAGAGCTCAATGCATGCAACATGCAGGACCCTTATAAGAAGGTATCTCAACGACTCCAAGTCATTCGGGAAAGTCACAAATTTGACCTTTCCCCGGGGCTTTGACAAAATGTCTGCAACCTATACATCAGTCTCAATGCGATGGAGCCTCCTTGCTTATCAACTTACCATATACCAGATAAGGTAGTATCTGATGTCTATCTGCTAGAGCAATCATTGAATATCAGATTCCTTAATAATCGAATCCCCCCTCTGGTTGTCACATAGAATCAAAGTGATATTCATCATGTGTACAAACAACTCACTTAAGAGCTTCCGCAACCATGCAACATCACACGAGATCATACTCGTAGCTATGTATTCAGTCTCATCAGTGCTTAGAAAAACCGACTTCTGCTTTCTGCTCATCCATGATATCGGAGCAGAATCCAAAGAGAACTAGTACTGAGAAGTGCTCTAGTGATCCTCCACACTACCTGCCCACTCAGCATTCAAATAATCATGCAGTTTCATATTTCTGGTAGTGTATCTCAATCCATGATAAATTTTTCCCTGAAGATATCTCAGAAGATTCTTGGCACCAAGCGAGTGAGGCTCAACCAAATATGATCTCACCATGCTAATTGAAAAACATATGTCTCAACTGAATTTTTCCAAGAACATCAACACAAATGAGTTTACGAAACTCAGAGGCATTTCCAAAATACAATCTGACATCACTACCATATAAATTCTTAAAGTTAAGATCCTCAAGGTAGTCACAGACTTGCAATTTATCATTCCACATCTGGAATCCAACTCCATCTTGCTTCTACAAATTAGAGGGTTTGCACCTGTTAGAAATAGGTCATCCTCATAAGGTGCCGGTATGAGTGGTCTATCATCCACAACCTTCGGGTAATGGTTTGGATCGGTTTCACTCCTAATGAATCTCAGCTTCATCTGATAGTTATCAATCCTCTCATACTATGCTCGAGGAGTTTTTCTTCAAGCCATAGAGGGATTTCTTCCACCTGCATACGTGAGATTCTTGATCATCAATCTCAAACCCCTTGGGTTGTTCCAAACCTATGGACCTGATGCATGAGGGGAATGGTCCCCCTTGTAATATTTTCCTTCAGTACATCTCAGACATGTACTTTCATGCACCATTTGAATTTAGGCATCCTTGTCACCATCTGACTCATAGACCTTCAGTGCTATGTGTCAATGGACATGGTCCCCAGTGGACTTCCTGCAACTTGATACAACCCTGAACTCAAAAACATCTTTGAAAAATCTATTTTCAAATCCGTACCTTTCCATCAATGAGTGCCACCCTATAACCTTTGACTTACATTGCTGATATGGACACTAGGTTCTTCTTGCGATCAGGTACATAAAAGAGATTATGTAAATGAATCGAGTTACCCTCGTTCAATTGAGGACTAACATTCCCTACAGCGTTTCTGGGATAGGTGGCATCAGCTCCAAGTATAATCCCACGATTGTTTGCATCTCTACAAATCAGAGAGTGCACCCTTCTATCTGATGAAGTGTCTTGAAGCACTACAATCAATAAGCAAGATTCCCAAAGAATCTAAAGAAGAGGGCCAATACAAGATAACGCTTCTTTATCTTATCAAAAACAACATTTCATTCTTCATTACTGGGGTTCCTTGCTTTCTTTGAAGAGTCAGCCATTTCCTTGATGACTTTCATTACTTGTCATTCCTTTGATCATTCAAAATGTACCTGAAATGATTGTTGGTGGGCTCCAATATTGCAACAATAATGTTGCAACTCCTAGGACACCCTTATTTACTTTTATTAACCCCATAGATCGTAACAAACTTGGAAGCGACAGTGATATATGCACAAGTACTAGCTCTTGGCGCAGGCTGTCACTTGATCAGCTGTCACAAGTCCACCAGGAGCTTAAGCCAACTTATGTGAGCTCTTAGAAGAATCTTTTAACTGTGATGGATGAAAGCTAACTCAACAGAGGCTAATCTACTCACAGAAAGAAGTGGAAAGCTGAAAGGAAATGCAAACCCTAGCAAACCCTAGTTTTACCGCTAACCCTACTAGTGCAAGAAAAGGGATGAAAGCTATAGAAATGGATGTTATTGACTCTTGGAAAGGTAAAGTGCATGTGACTAAGCTACTTCTAAAGTGAAATTTGAAAAGGAACATCTTTTTATTTTTTGGAGTAATCATGTAGAATTATTATGCATGTGCTTTAACTGTTTTTGACTGTGCAGAGGTTGATTGGCGAAAGGAAATGGGGTAGGTCATTGCAGGAGGTTGGGAAGGTGAAAATAGGACTTAAGGGGTCCCTATCACCCTTCGAGAGAGTTTCATAGTGATTAGATCTCGAAAAGCTGCTTACATGATCCTCTATAGGAAGTCTGTAGGGGTTCTACAGGATGTTCTGCAAGATGTTCTAAAAGAGGATTTTGGAGGGTTGATGGTGGAAAAATGGTCGAAAAGTGGGAGTGGAGGTTGGATGAGGATGTGAACGGGTCTAGGACCTAGTGAATGAGGCTGAGGAGTGATTAAGGTGATTGGATTTGTTCCCAGATGGAGGAAGCAATGCTGCACCAAAATGTAGAAATTAGGGCAAAGTGAGAAAATGTGGCAAATGAAAGGCAAGAATCTGAGTTAGGGAATGGAGCAGGTTGTATTGATGGAGGAAGGGTAGGCAGGGAGGTATCATAGGTGTTCTACATGTTATTTTCCAAAATTGATCAAACGAAGACTAGGAAAACCAAAGATCTAGTTATTTTGACCTAATTTGACCTAAATACCAAAAATCATGATGTACAGAAGTTTATTGGCAGAAAATCATGTAAGACAACTATGACAACCAAGAAAGAACAGATCTAAGCATGTAATCACAACTAGTATCAACTTTCCTAATTAAAAATCTAACACTGGCAATTGCCTGAAAAGGCCAAAACAATGTTTTTGTGGCACCAAGTATGCCTTGGTCTCAGCTCATGGTCCCAAGGAGAGGGAGATGAGATCAAGGATTGCTTGATGGCCTTCTTGTCATCGTTTCCTTTACCAAACTATCAAATCAACCTGAAGCCTGAAAAACTCTCTTGATCATCACAAATGACCTACGTAACCAAGCAATATTTTAATCCAAGTAGCAGAAATTATTCTAGGAATATAGCAAAAACATATAAAAGTACACAAAAGGAGGTATTGGCACTTGGTTTTGGCCCAACCCCAAGAGCTAAAACCTCCTAAAAGAAGCTCAGAGCTGATGCAAAGTGGAACTGATCTCCATTATTCAAAAAATAACCATGTCACAAAAATGTTTACAGCAAAAGCTTGAAAATGAGCTAAAAGGAAGAGCAGCACTAAAGTGCTAAAATAAAATTGATCAAGAGCTAAAATACCAAGGCTAGAAGACTTCATACTTATGCACCACGATGACCTCTAATAACCCTCATTAACTTAAGGGGCTCGGCTACATAAAACTACAAGTAATCAGCCACTTCCCAAAAGCTGCTTGGCTGCCCTTGGAAATCATCTTTGGTGGGATGCTAAACTCTGAGCTGATGGTGGAGAAGTCAAGGAAGGGGCCATTTAGTGTAGCAGACCTGCTTCCTACTAATCTTCATCCTTGTTCCCTCATATTTGGCAGTCAACTAGCTCATAAATGCTTGACCTTGGTCCAAAATATGTCCAAAAATCTGCAATAAGCACGTATTAAACTTCATGGTCAAGTGACTATTCTCATTCATTCAATTAACATATCTCAAAAGCATACATAAACTATGAATAATGGTGGATTAATTAAGAATAATAGATAAAATGAGCCCAATAAGTTACCAATATTTGGGGCTCATCATCACTCCCCTGCTAAATGGGTTTCTCATCCTCTGAGCAACTAATCCAGCTTATCATCTTTGATTTCTTTGACTACCTCTCTAACATCCTAGGCTTCTGAGGTGGTGTCCTCCTCTCGGTCATGAAACCCTGCTTTTCTCTCTACTACCTCCCATTGCCTGTGTCCTCTCCTTATTTGACCCCCTCCAATAGTCCTAAAAGCAAGGGAGAATTGAACTTTAGGCCGATCAGGTTGGCCTGTAGGTTTTTCATTGACTTTTTATAGAGTGGTACACTCGCCAAGGCCTCGCTCATCCTTGTTGGGGAGTGGTATTCTCTTATTTTTAGGCTGTGGGACAGTGTGTTCCATCTCCTTGTGCAAACATGAATGCATTTATCCCCCAATAGTCTCTCCATGTCCTCAAAGTGAGCAATGGCCTGAGCTTGTCTTCCAATGTAGTCTGAGATAACCTAAGGGTTATTAGCTAGTTGCTGATGGGTATATATTAAAGCTGAGGGATCCTTCGGTTCTGCCCTGATCATGAGTGGCTCACTTAGCTCCTTGTTCATAATATTCTGAATCTCTGCTGCCCTCTTCTCCTCATGATTTAACCAAGAGGCCATGGCCATAAGTTGCACATCTCTCAATGTAGCATTGGGGTCCCACAGATTCATGTTTGGAAGGGCCAAGTTGTGTAAATAGAATTATGATAACTTGGCCTTATCTTCTGCTGAGCTACTATCACACAAAGCCATAAATTGATCTGAAATGGAATGGTGCCCCTTTGGGCCAAGGTGTTAATTTGAAATTGTAACCATTGATCTTTAAGATATAAGGCATATGACTTAGTAGGTTTCCTACATTATAAGGCTTTTACTGCCTAGCTAGCCATGTAGGCCAAGTGGGCTTCCTTTTCTTGTACATGCTGCTTTAAAAATTGTATCTCTTCTGCCACCTATGACTCCTTTTCCTGTAGCATTCTTTTTATTGCCTCAACCTCAACCTGCAGCTTGTCCTCTCTTTGTTGTTCATCAAATGCTTCCTTGTCTACTAGAGGCCCCTCTTGCTGCTACTATTCTCCCAAAATGGAGGGCCTATCTTCCTTATGACTTCTCTGTAGCTATAACTGCTACTTCAGCAGCTCGTTCTCTTCCTGTAGTCTGGCCTTTGACTGCTTTCCACACACCTCGCCATTGCCTATTCTTTTCCTGATTCCTTGAGTTGTTCTTCCATGTGGCCTATGTCTGCCACACCCTTGGATTTGGAAATCCTCATCCAAGTGTGAGACCTAACCCTTTCTTGTTCTAATGCAAAGAAGAGTGGCACCGCAAACTTCTGGGGAATGATCTTCCCGGCTTCTAGCAGGATGTAGTATGAGCCCAAGCTAGGCTGAGGGATCGGTTCCAGTATATCCTTGGTCTTTTCTTCTCCCTGTGATTATTTGGCCTCCTTTTCCTCCAAGTTTTTGGTCTCCTTTAACTTAGCTAGAGATTCCTGTAGAGATGTCTCAGCTTCCTATAGAGTTGTGTCTGCATCCATCATCCTAATTCTCTCTCTCTCTAGGTGGAGGTTCTTGGGCTTCCTCGTTCATAGGTGATAGATATCTTTGAAGGAGACTCTTCTTTTGGTTCGGATTTTGTGTTCTCAATGACGATTGGCTCCTTTGACTGTGGCTAGGGTCTGCCCACTTTGATCCTTGTGCTTCTCCTTGCTTTAAAGTACATGGAGGTTTACCTCTTTCTCTTCAATTTTTGTTTTGTAGGTGTTCTTAAGGCAGCAAGCACAACTGTTGTCTCCCTTGCCAATATCTCAGGTGATTTATCCTCTTGCTGTTCCTTTTCCTTGCTTCTTGTAGAAATCCCTGTGGCAACTATTTCTGTGTGTGTTGCTGAGATCTCAGGGTGTGTCTTTTCCTTTTCTTTTTGTGTGCCTACTTTGGCTATGACAGCATTCATTTGGGCTTTTTCAACATTCTCTGTCCTATTTTGTATCCTCTTTTCCCTTGGTGTTTTTGATGTTCCCCTATTTTAGGCTAAGCAATCTGACCCATTTCCCCTTTTTCTCTCTGTTCTTTCTATGCTTGAATGTCCTATCTTCCTTCACCATTGGTTTTCTCACCTTCTTTAGTGTGTTCTCCCTCCCCAGTACTGGATGAGGTGATGTCTTCAACTAGAATTCTAATATTGTCATCCCTGGACATGTTTCTGAAGATTTCCCAAGATATGGGGACAATGTAGGTGTGCAAAGCATCTTACACCAATAGTTTGATGAGCCCATGATGGGCCAAATGATCTAGGATCCCTTCATTTAACTTTGTTCCCCATTCAATTAGTGGCTGAAGAAGAAAATAGGGGATGCTTAGTTTCTTGTCTAGAGGCAAGTCAATCCCATGCCTTAGTTCACACAGCAACTTGAAATGATAACCGTAGATGATGCTAAACCTCCCTTTACACGTGATGTATTTCATAATTTGGAAACTGACTTCACTCCAAAGAGGAGGCAAGCTGGTTCTTCTAACCTTGTTTTTGTCTTCTACAGGATCCTCCTTAGCAACTTTTCCCAATGACCTGTCTTCTTTGCTCCAAGGGAGCCCCAATGGTAGACCAATAACTCAACTGATGAGCTCAAGGGTAAGTTCTAGGGTCAAACCCCTAAAACTAAATGTGGCATGTGTCTTTGATTGTGGTCTCAGGGACATAAAAAACTCCTCAGTTATCTCCTCATCATGACCATGAATTTTGTCAAAGAAGGATATCCAATTTTCTCATGTAAAAAGGTCCATCACCTCAAGATTCTCGTGCAGTTTTCTAGAGTCCGAGGGTTCTTTCTTTATGAATCCTCCTAGCATGGTGAGAGTTCTCTTTTTATGGTTTAATCAGAAAAGGAAATAATTTTTATGGTTTCCCGTGAACCCAAGAAAGAATTTCTTGTGTGTCCAATATTAACTAGCAACAAGTCCCTGGTTTTAAGACTGCTGTCACTGAGAACTCGATTGTCTGTTCATGAAAGGAAGAATTTGGCTTTTACAGACAGAGCACAAGGATCAAGTTTTCTTCTCAGCACACTGAGAGATATGCAAATTCAAAAAAATTTCCACACACAGGCTGGCCCCACGGCTGCATATATCCTCCCTACAGGAGAATTTAAAAAGAAAATTTGGAGGGGGTTTTCGATGCAGAAAAACTGGGAAACTCAATGCAATATGCAGGAAAATGTTTCACTTCCAATACAAAGGTAGATTTTTCCTTTGATTTTCGAATGTGATGCCGTTCAATTCACCACCTTGCACAAACACATTAAACATAGAGGATTTTTCGGTCCTACATTGTTTAGAGCTCCAAATTCGACGAAAAATCCCAGGTTCTCCTACTCCGGAAAGCTATGCAGTCTTTCCTGTAGAACCCTTCATGTAGAAGGCCCTCGGTTCTTGTAGAATGTCACTGTGCTTCTGAGCGAGCCCAATATGCGGGAGATTTTTGAAAATAAGTAGAAAAACCAGTGGAGGACGACAGGTTAACAGTTTTTGGAAGCAGTGGATGCGTACTCCAATCGAGGACATTGCGGATGCAGAATGAATAGAAGGTGGTTTATGTCTCAGCTGGGCATCTTTTAACTACGACATGATTCATGGTGAGGGAATGAGGTGACTGGACCAGACCGTTGATCTGACGTCACAACCATAATTTCTCTATTTTTTTCTGACCACCATCACTTCCCCTCTGCCATTATCTGCCGCCACCACTACTGGTCCTGATGATTTCTCCTGGAATGGGCACTCCACACATACTGGTTGCACATCTCATTGGCAATTTTGAATGTAATGGGGTGCATTTGGATCCCACGAGTATATGTAACTGGCCGAGGGTGGCCAATTGACTGGCCACTAATTCCACTCAATCCGAACCATTCTCATAGGCACGCAACTTTTAAAATATAATTTATGCAATTTACGAATGAGTTTAGGCATTTACCTATGTAGGCACGACCGCGTTATGCAGACTTCAGGTTTTGGAACCACTCCTTCGCTTGCTGCTGCTTCATGCATAGGTTTTGGAACCTATTCCTTCATTTGTTGTTGCTACATGCACACCGCATGCTTGGGTTCGGCTGCTGCTGATATTCTTACGTTCAAGAAGAGCCCTTTGCATGTCTCTTTTGCCATTCTTGGCTGTCCTTGTCTCCAAAGTATGTCTTCCAAAGGGATCAACTACTACAGGATTCTTGTAGGATGTCTTATAGCTGCTTCTCCTCCTGGAATGCAAGATAGAATGAGCAGGGCTATATTGCTGACGAGGGGTTCGGCTGATGAGGAGTCCAGATGGAGATTGACAGGTATGGTGAGTGAGAAACTGCTATTTGATTTTTCACTAAAATGTTTTCGCTGGCAGTATGAAGAAAACAAGGTTTTTTTATGTGTGACTATGCAAGAACAAATAACATGATGAGTGCAACAGAGGTGTAAAAGACAGGAAAAAGGGTGACATACAGTGATGGACATAAATAGGGATGTTTGCAGGCCTAACAGGCAGATTCCCAAACTTCGGATTCTCTCCCAATATCAATTTTGGCCTGTCTGTAGGTTCTACAGGATCTTCTTGTAGAAGACATAGGACTTTCCTGTAGAAGACACAAAACTTTCCTGTAGAAGACACAAAACTTCCTATCGAAGGTGAAACCTTAACCCGAATGAGATCAAATCTTAGGAAAGGGGAGTGGTCATGAAGGAATTGTTTGTGAGGGATGATTGTAGCCTGGTGCTTCCCTTTATCCTTGTTTTGTGTGATCCTCCTAACCTGTAATGTCCTCCCTGCAACCTGCAATTATTCAACAGAGATTAGGTCTATTTTCTATTATTTTTTTTTTGAGAGACAGTTGGGGTGCCTCCAAGAGGTGTTCATCCTCACTACCTGCCCCGGGCGCCTCAAAGAGGTTTTCACCCAAGGATCCTTTTATTCGTTTTCTATTTTTTTCTCTTTTTTTTTGTTTTTTTTTTTTATGCTCAAGCTATGGGTGGAGTGGAGACAGGGCCCTGCTCCACTACCAGCACTAATTTATCCAGAGTTTCAATGAACTCCTACTTAAAAAGGGGCTTCCTATAGATTTTCAATCGATGCCCATTGACGAGCATGGGGATGGCTTATTCATTAATGGTCCTGATAATGATTGAACCATTGTCGTTTCATTTCTCCACTATATATGGTCGCAGCCACGTTGTCCTCAGCTTCCATTTGAAATCCTTGTATCTTGAGTCATATAACAGTGCCCAATCACCTGGCTAAAATTGCTTTTCATTAAGGTGCCGACCATGCCATATATTTCTCTGGATTTGGACCACTTCTGAATGGAGGAGGGTCTACATTCTCTATTCATCTAATCCATTCAGCTACAATACTCTTTCCTGTTGTACATGGCTGAGATCTAGGTCCAGCTGAGCTGCCACCCTCAATGTGTTGTACTCGAATTCTATGGACAGCAAAGCCTTCTTCCCGTAGACCAGCTTATAAGGTGTGAAACCTGTTGTCATTTTCCAAGTGGTGTTGTAGGCCTAAGTTGCCTCAACCAAGCGATCGAACCAATTGTTTCTATTGTTTCTCACCACTTTAGTCAAAATCTCTTCCAAAGCTTTGTTAGTGACTTCCACCTGCCCATTTCCATGCAGATGATAAGCGGTGGAAGTTTTGTGCTTAATCTTGTGATGAGCGAGTAGGTCTTCAATCAAGTTAGAGGTAAACTGACTTCCTTGATATGTGACTAATTCTCTTAGGTAGCCAAACTTGTAAAAGATATTTTCCCTCAAAAACTCAACCATTTTTTCTTCTGTCGCTGCCTTGATTGCCTTTGTTTCTGCCCACTTTGTTAGGTATTTTGTGCACAAAATGATCTAAGATTTTTGTTTTGAGGGAGGGTTGATAGGACCCACAAAGTCCATGCTCCGCTTCTCAAATCGCTCGAAAGTCACTTGAGGTTGGAGGGGCATTTCATCCCTCGGAGTCGGCTTCCCCATCCTTTGACATCGGTCATATTGGCTGATGTATCTTCTGACATCTTGATAAAGAGTGAGCCAATAGTAACCCACCTATAGAATTTTGAAGGCAATCCTTTTTGCTACAAAATGGCCTCCACAGCGTCCATCATGACAGGTTAGAAGGATGCCAAAAACTTCCTCCTCCCTAACACAACACCTAAAAATCTGATCTGGGCCAAGTTTAAATAGGTTGCCCCCAATCCAAGTGAATGGCACACTTTTCCTCACGATCTTACTCTTCTCTTTTGAGGATAGGTGTGGAGGGAACTGTGCTGAAACAAAGTAATTTGCTATATCATCAAACTATGAAGAGAGTACTGAGATAGAAAATAGGCGTTCATCTGGCATTTGATCATCCACCATCCCTTCTTCACCTGCAAGAAAATCTAGTCTAGACAGAAAATCAACAACAACATTTTCCTTACCTTGCTTGTCAACAATGGTCAAGTCAAATTGCTACAGTAAAAATAACCATCAAATCATACGAGCATTTACATCAGGTTTATTCATCAAATGCCTAATCACAGCATGATCAATGTGTACGAATGTTTGATAACCAATGATGTAGTGTCTGAACATGTTTAGGGAATGGACTATAGCTAGAGCTCTTTCTTGGTTACAATATAGTTTAATCCTACCTTGGATAGGTTTTTTCTCACAAAATATATCGCATATGGTAACTTCTCTTCAACTTGTCCTAAGGCTGCCCCTATGGCTTTGTTCGAGGCATCAGTGTGGATGTGGAAAGGTAGGGCCCAGTTCGGACCTCTCAAGATTGGGGCAGTTACTAGCTTATCCTTCAACTCATCCAGAGCCTCTTGATAGTTTTCAGTCCATAAGAACTCAACATATTTCCCAAAAAGACCAAACAATGGAGATGCTAGCTTACTAAAATCTTTAATGAATCTTCTATAATATCCTGCCAAGCCTAGAAAACTCCAAACATCTATTACCTTTTGATGAGGTGGAACCCTTTGGATGATAGCAATTTTGTTGGGATCCACCTGTAATCCTTGCTGAGAAATTGTATGACCTAGCACAGTCCATTCAGTCATCAGAAATTCACATTTTTTAGGACTAAGGGACAGGCTCATTTCAATACACTTGGTTAAAACTTTTCCTAGGTTAGTCAATACTTCTTGGAAGTTGGACCCATAAGGAGTAAAGTCATCCATATAGATTTCCCCTGAATCATGAACCAGCTCAGCAAATATGCTCAGTACTACTCTCTGGAAAGTGGCAAGAGCATTGGATAGCCCAAAGGGAAGGACCCGATAGGCAAAGGTACCCCATGGACAAGTGAGGGTGGTCTTATCTTGGTCTTCCAGGCTGATTCGGATCTGATTATACCCATTGAGCCCATCTAGGAAAGACAAGAACTTCTTCCCTGCCAGTCCATCTAACACTTGACCTATGAAAGGCAAAGGGAAATGGTCCTTCTTGGTGGTTTTGTTGAGTTCTCAGTGATCTACACAGATTCTCCACTTCCCATTTTTCTTGGGCACAAGCACCAGAGGAGAAACCTACTTGCTATCAGAGATGGGGTAGATGAATCCTGCATCCCACAACTTTTGCAATTCTTCTTTAACAATGTCCTTAAGGGCTAGATTCATTCTCCTCTGAGGTTGCTTGACTAGTTTACAATCCTCTTTAATGTAAATGTGATGGGTATAGACCGAAGGGTGGACTCCTTTCATCTCCTTATAGCCCCAAGCAAAATCATCTAAATGGTGGTTCAATAACCTACACAGCTCCTTCTCTTGAGAGGGAGATAGGGATGAGCTGATCTCGAAGGTTCTTTCAGGGCCAAATTCCACATTCTTAACTCTGGGAGAGGTCGGATTAGCCACACAGAGGTCCACTAAAGCGTTGGCTTGGGTACCTTCCACCAACTCCTCTAATGGCAGTACACTAGAAGGTGGATTTTGAATCAAATTCTCAATCAAGTCATCCACGGTTTGAGGAACTCCTTGGGTGGCTTCCACTGTGCACACTGGTGTAGGGTAGACTTCATCCTCATCTTCCTCCTCCAACCAGAGAGGTAAGTCATGTTCTAGCAGAGGTTGGGCAAGAGGATATAGGACTAGCTATTTGGACATAGGCCCATTCTTCATGGTCATGCTCCCAGCTCAACAATTGATGTAAGCATCTGCAGTAGCTAACGAAGACCTTCCCAAAATGAGGGGATATCCCATGAGTTTTGCCTTTGCTTGAAGGACCAAGAAGTCTGTAGGGTACTCCCAAGAATCAACAGAGACCATTGCGTCTTCCACGATCCCTTTGGGAGTCACGGTGGAGCGGTCTGCTAATTGCAGTACTGTCGAGGTCTTTCTTAAGGAGCTTTGAAGTTTAAGTTTGGGCATAGTGTCCCTGGTCGTCACATTAATGGAAACCCCTAGATAAATCAAGGTGTTGGGGATTATGGTGCTATTGATGTGGACATCAACTATAGGATTCCCAGGTTCCAAATATTTTGGACAGATAACTTGTCCGAACATTAGATCAAATAGTTGTCCTATGACATTGATAGTTGGGGCATCTCTCTTACGCCTGCCTGGGTTCCTGAAACACTTTTCCTTGATCAATTTGTTGTAGATTGGTACATCCTTTATGGCCTGAAGAAGTGGTATTTTTACACACAACTATTTAAGTTCTCCCAGAAGTTCAATTTCCTCTAGGTTTGGTTGTGTGATTGCCATTAGTCTCTCAGGAAAGGGTGGAATAGATTTGGGTTCACTTTCCTGTTTCTCTTCCTCATCCTCTGGAGGAGGAGGTTGGCGATCTGGAAGGACCTTCCCAGATCATAGGTTGATCTCCTGAATCTCCACAGAATAGGTAGGGCATGTTGTCTCTCCAGTACATACCTGCTGGGCCTATATGTTGTTAGGGTTCAGGTTCAGTTGAGTAGGCATCTGGGGTTGTCTTGGAGGAGTAGGAGGTAATGGTTGTGTTTGAGCAGGTAGTGGAGGCAAAATAGTGGGAGGAGAGTTGTATTGGGGCCTCTACCCTAGCTGGGGTGCATTCCAATGACGTTGTGGCTGAACATGAGAATGAAATGAATGAGCAACAGGTTGAGTATGTTAGTGAGATGGATGAGAGCAAGGAGGGGGTGCGGACTAGGAAGGATGAGCAGGGGGGCCCTAAGAAGGTATGTGAGCAGATTGGTTGGGGTTGTAATAATTTTGGGATGTCCCTTGTATCCCCTGCTAGTAAGGTTTGGATCCATGCAGCCTCCTTTGGTTAAGGAAGTAGAGTGGTTCATTGGCTCCTTTAGCCCCTCGGTACATAGGTTTAAGTCCGGGTAAGGTTGGGCACTGGTTTGTAGGGTGGTGTTCCTCACAAATGAAGCATACCTCTACTGAGTGTAATGGACACTCGTTCTTAGGATGCTTCCTTGTGCACTTGGGACAAAAGATGGCTAAAGCCCTCTCAGCTTCCTCTTTCTTCTCTTGGATTCCGAAAGTATCCAATTGCATGGCAATGGTTTCTCTCACCTCACTTTCAACATCTTTCATCTGATTTGTAAACTCATGTTTGGAGAAGGTGGCACTAGCTGAAAGTGTATTCCCCCTACCTCTTTTTCGGGTTGCCCTAGAGTGGTTTCTAAACACAGTCTTTATGTCATCATAAGATACTTGGTAAATGTCTCCTCCAGCTAGCAAATGGAGGGTATCTAGAAGGTCTTCAGGGATTCCTCGGAGCAGAACCAACTTCAAAGATTCAAGGTCAAATGTGCACCTACCCCTTTCATAACTAAGTTGGAACCTTTCTTCATAGTCCTCTAAGGATTCATCACTTCTCATGGTCATCCGAAATATTTCTCCCTTCGTTTCCTTTGACCTACAGTAGTATCGGTATTTGTTGTTAAAGGCTTGCTGCATTTGAGCCCAAGTTGTGATACTGTTTCTAAGTAAACCCATGAACCAGCGTAGTACTGTATCCTTGAGGGTAGAGGGAAAGAGTTTCAAATTTTGCTCATCTTCTGCATAGTCATAAGTTTGACAGAGGACAACAAACTCAAACAAGAAGGTATCAGGGTCTTCAGTGGTCAATCCATGGAAGTGAGGTAAGGCTGAGGGACTTATGTTTTTCATTTTGGCATCCCCATTGGTCTCTTGGATGGGGAAAGCACCTTGTATTCTCCCCTCATCTCCTATATTGTTTCTGTATTCAGCCATGGTCTCAAGAGGAATGTTCTCCTGCTCATCTTCTATTATACGATCTTCGTATATCTCTGGAGGTTCACCTATAGGCTCTCTTGGATCACTGCCACCAAAGAAGAGAGAAGGGTGACTCAGTGATGTGGTGGGGGTGTTGGGTAAGAATTTTCCTGTATTGTCTCTGTTCCTACGAGGCATGAAATGGAAATCTTTTTGGTTAATTTTTGTTAATTTTTTCTACTTGTACCTGTAAAAACTAAAATAGATTGAACTGCAACTAAATAAAATCTATCTTGCTGAAATGAAAATGTAGAATTCAAATGAAAGCAGGAAATGACTAATCTATGTTGCTGGAATGAAATTGCAGAATTGAAATGCTAATCTACGCTTACAGAATTGAAATTGTGGAATTGAAATTTTAATCTATGAAAGCGGGAAATATCTAATGTACGCTTGCTGAAATGAAATGAAAGCAGAAAATGTCTAATCTACTTTTGCAGAAATGAAATTGCAAAATGGAAATGAAACAACTACTCTACGCTTGCTGAAATAAACTACTGAGCAGAAGGTTGTAGTAGAAAATAGAAGAAAAGAAGCAATTACAAATACTCTAATGCATCCTCCACTACGGTGCCAAAAATATGGTGGGCTCCAGTATTGTAGAAATAATGCTACAACACATGGGACTCCCTTCTTTACTTCTATCAACCCGATAGTACGTAACAAACTTGGAAGCGATAGTGCTATATGCACAAGTACTAGCTCTTGCCGCAGGCTGTCACTTGATCAGCTAGCACAAGTCTGCTAGGAGCTTAAGCCAACTTCTATGAGCTCTTAGAAGAAGCTTTCAACTATGATGGATGAAAGCTAACTCAACAGAGGCTAATCTACTTGCAGAAAGAAGCGGAACGCTGAAAGGAAATGAAAACCCTAGCAAACCCTAGTTTTACTGGCTAACCCTACTGGTGCAAGAAAAGGGATGAAAGCTGCAAAAATGGATGCCATTGACTCTTGGAAAGGTAAAGTGCATGTGACTAAGCTACTTCTAAAGTGAAATTTGAAAAGGAACATCTTTCTTTTTTGGAGTAATCTTGTAGAATTATTATGCATGTGCTTTAACTAATTTTTATTGTGCAGAGGTTGATTGGCGAAAGGAAATGGGGTAGGTGATTGCAGGAGGTTGGGAAGGTGAAAAGAGGGCTTAAGGGGTCCCTATCATCCTTCCAGAGAGTTTCACAGTGATCATATCTCAAAAAACTACTCACATGATCTTCTACAGGAAGTCTATAGGGGTTCTACAAGATGTTCCAAAAGAGGATTTTGGAGGGTTGATGGTGGAAAAACAGTGGAAAAGTGGGAATCGAGGTTGAATAAGGATGTGAAGGAGTATATGACCTAGTGAATGAGGTTGAGGAGTGATTAAGGTGATTGGATTCATTCCCAGATGGAGGAAGCAATGCTGCACCATAATGTAAAAATTAGGGCAAAGTGAGAAAATGTGGCAAAGAAAAGGAAAGAATATGAGTTGGGGGACGGAGCAGGTTGTATTGATGGAGGAAGGGTAGGAAAGGAGGTATCACAGGTGTTTTGCATGTTATTTTCCAAAACTGATCGAACAAAGACTAGGAAAACCAAAGATCTAGCTATTTTGACCTAATTTGACCTAAATACCAGAAATCATGATGGACAGAAGTTTATTGGTAGAAAATCATGTAAGACAACTATTAAAACCAAGAAAGAATAGATATAAGCATGTACTCACAACTGGTATGAACTTTCCTAACTAAAAATCTAACACTAGCAATTGCATGAAAAGAAAAAAATGACGTTTTTGTGGAAGCAAGTATACCTTGGTCTCAACTCATGGTCCCAAGGAGGGGGAGATGAGATGAAGGATTGCTTGATGACCTTTTTGTAGGCCTTTTACTTTACCAAACTATCAAATCAACCTGAAGCATGAAAAACTATCTCAATCATCACAAACAACCTAAGTAACCAAGCAAGATTTTAATCTAAGTAGTAGAAATTATTCTAGGAATGCAGCAAAAACATATAAAAGTACATAAAATGAGGTACTGGCAATTGGGTTGGGCCCAACCCTAAGAGCTACAGTCTCCTAAAAGAAGCTTAGAGCTGATGGAAAGTGAAATTGATCTCCATAACTCAAAAAATAACCATGTCACAAAAATGTTTATGGTAAAAGCTCGAAAATGAGCTGAAAGACAGAGCAACACTAAAGTGTGAAAATACAACTATTCAAGAACTAAACTACCAAGGCTGGAATCCTTCCTACTTATGCACCACGAGGACCTCCAATAACCCTCCTTAACTCAAGGGGCTCGGCTGCTCAAAACTGCAAGTAATCAGCCACTTTCCAAAAGCTGCTCGGCTGCCCTTGGAAATCATCTTTGGTGGGCTGCTGAACTCTGAGCTGATGGTGGAGAACCTGAGGAAGGGGCCATTTAGTGTAGGAGACCCCCTTCCTACTAATCCTCATCCTTGTTCCCTTGTATTTGGCTGTCAACTGGCTCATAAATGCTTGACCTTCGTCCAAAAGATGTCCAAAAATCTGCAATAAGCACGTATTATACTTCATGGTCAAGTGACTATTCTCATTCATTCAATTAACATAAATATACCAAAAGAATGCATAAACTATGAAGAATGGTCGATTAATCGAGAATAATAGGCAAAATGAGGCCAATAAGTTACCCATTTTTGGGGCTCATCAATTGTTATCTTCATCAAGAGATGTGTCTCTGCCATTCGAACACTCGTTCTCATAATGGTTGAACTTGTTGCAATCAAGGCATCTTCCTTTCCTTCCACCCTTAGATCTAGACTTCCAGTTGAAGTGATCTTTAGGTAGGCCATCAAAAGCTTCTGTTATGCCATTCTGATAACATTCTCTGTTTCAAATTCACACTTGGTGAATTTGAAGAGGGATGAGGAATCCATTGGTCCTTTTTTTTCTTTCCCAACTGTCTTCGGTGATTTCTCTTTCACTCTTGCTTGGGCATTGCCTTCACCTTAGCTCTGATTCCATGTTAATTTTAGGTATGTTTCATGCTTAGAGCAATTTTTTGCAATTTTCATAGTTAGCTCAATATCTTTTCCAGATTAGCAATCACATCAACTTTAAAGTAAACTACAAATAGAACAGTAAAATAAATCGTAGAACACAAGCCAAGGTAAGAGGACACAAGATGTGGAATTAGCCAGGGACAAACCCCAATGTGGGGAAACCATTAATCAATTATTATTATATGTTCTTCAATAGGCCAAAAGAGAGAGAGAGATAGATAGTATGTTTACAACAGAAATCAACACTTTGACTTATCTAGATAAGAGCATAGATCATCTCTAAGAAGATGATACATGAGATTAGTTGAAGACATGCTGCTTCAACTGATTCTCCAAGATGATTCCTTCGCCTATCATTGTGTTGCATTTCGTCATCATGCTGCACCTCATCGTGCTACACCATGTTGCACCTATCATCACTATGTTACATCTCATCATGCTTCATTAATCATGACTGTACCTATCACTGTATTGCATTATGTGCCATTGCTACATCAAGTTGCCATACTGACCTATGTGTTGGCTACATCTTGCTTGCTTGTTTTCCCTAGCTTGCTTGTTGACCCTAGCATGCTTGTTGTTGCATGATAGATGTCCCTTGCATGCTAGTTGTAACATTGTATGTTTGGTGTATTTTCTTCTAAGTACAATACAACTGTCCCACTGTTAGTTAGTTGTCCCTTGCATGTTGCTCTCCTTCAAAGACAGATGCTCTAGTTGTTCTGGTAGTTCTTGGTAATTCTCGGCAGTTCTGACAGTTCCTGACAGTTCTGGCAATTCTAGTTGTTCCTGGTAATTCCGCCAATTCTGGTTGTTCCTAACAGTTCTAGCAATTTCGGCAATTCCGGTTGTTCCCAGCATTTCCAACTTCTACCCTCTGCATCAACTTTCTTGCCTATTCCTGCAGTTCTTGAAACTTTTGGCAATTTTGGTTGTTCTCGGTCGTTCCGGTAATTCTGGAAATTCCAGTTGTTCTCGGAAATTTCTGAAGTTCTGGATTTTCCCAACAGTTTCATCTTCTTCCCTCCGTGTCAACTTCTTGGCTGTTTTAGCAATTCCAGCTGTTTCGACAATTCTAGCTATTCCTGATAGTTCCAACTATTCCCGGCAATTCAGCTATTCCCAGTAGTTCCGGCAGTTCCCGCTTTTTTGGCTATTCCTGGTAGTTTCAGTAGCTCCCGACAATTCTGGAAATTCAAGCTATTCCCATTAGTTCCAGATGTTCTAGCAATTCCATATATTATTGGTAGTTACAGAAGTTCCTTCTTTTCTAGATTTTCTAGTTATTCCCAATAGTTCTAGTAGTTCAGCCAGTTCCAACTTTTCTCGTCAGTTCCAGCAATTTCGACTTCTGCCCTATGTGTTAGTTTCCTGGCTATTCCAACAATTCTGGTTGTTCCTTATAGTTTCAACTATTCTCGGCAGTTCCATCAATTCTAGCTATTCCCGACAGTTCCAACTTTTCTAGCTATTCTTGATAGTTTTGGTAGTTCCTGGCAATTCCAGCTTCTGCCCTCTGGATTAGGGAAACGTTATCCCTTAGGATCTCTCCTACTACTAAAACCCAAAGACAAGTAGAGAGGAATAGATCTCAAGTGTGTTAAAATTACTTGAAGTCCACCTATATTTATACTAAAATGTTGAGTACAAGTGGGGTTTATTTGGTTGCTCACTGACCTTGATGAATTGTCCCATAACACAAATAAATTCATATATCCATGAATACTTTTCAGAATCGGATGATCTTTAGATCAATCCTACACCTCTTGATGAGAAGGATCCAGGAAAAATATTAGCTTCCATTAATAAGATGACCCACATGGAGTTTGGCCCTAGTTGCCAATTTTAACAATCGAGCATGGATATCATTCAGGCCTAGTTAGCCTTACCTTCTTGGTAAGGATATGAGGCTTCACGTTTTCCACCCTATTTTCCACAAAGAAATTTATTCTAGTAGGAAAAATTATTCATTAATTTCCCCTCTTACAAGCAAACACTTGGCAAAAAAAGGATTTCACACCTAGGAGTTTTTTTTAGGATAAAGGGAAAGATGAGTGGGTATCCTCGCAGTAGCTGCATTGGTCTTATTAGCATTACACCACTTTTCATATGGGTCTTCACAATAGAGAATCACCATTGCACTTTGTTTATTTGTTTTAAAATAAACATAACACACAATATATTTCTTTTGGCATGTAATGCTGTTGTTGGTAGTATGATTGTATTTGTCCCACATGTAAAGCTAACATGTGTTAAATTTCTTTCACCTTGCAATGTTTTTATTGGAAAATGTGCTTGTGTTTGGGCTGGAAAGTATGCTAGATTTCTTTTGCTTTGCAATATTGTTGTTGTCAATTTGGTTGTTTATGATAAAAGGAAATCTAGCAAGTGTTAGTTTTCCATCACCATGGCTATGTTATTGGAAATTTTGCGCTTGTGTTTTGGCTAGAAGTTGTGCTAGATTTCTTTTTCTATGCAATATTGTTTTTTTCAATTTGGTTGTTTATTATAGAAGAAAATATAACACTTAGATCTCGTTCACCTTGGTAATGTGCTTTTGTTTGTGTACAAGGAAACATAGCATGCACTAGATTTCTTCTGGCATGAAATGTTGTTTTTGGTAGTATGCTTGTATTTATGCTACATGTAAAGCTAGCATGCATTGAATTTATTTTACCTTGCGATGTTGTTATTGGAAATGTGATTGTGTTTGTGATAGAAGTTGTTAGATTTTGTTGGATTTTTTTCCCTACAATGTTATTGCTGGCAATGTGCTTTTGTTTGTGCTAGAGGTAAATCAAGCATATGCTAGATATCTTCTACACTGCAATGTTGTTTTTGGCAATGTGATTGTGTTTGTGCTACAATAAACTCTAGAATGTGTAAGATTTATTTTACTTTAAAATGTTTTTGTGAGTAATATGCTTCTATTTACATTAGAAGGAAATTTAGCATGTGGTGGATTTCCTTCGCCTTAGAATATTGTTATTGGAAATGTGTTTGTGTTTGTGCTAGAAGGAAATCTAGCAAGTGCTAGATTTATTTGACCATGTAATGTTGCTTCTAGCAATATGCTTATGTTTGTAGTAGAAGGACTGATATTGACTGTTGCCTTTCATTTTAGGAAACAATGTTTCATTACATACAATATGACTACCATTCTATTTTAATTTTTTCATCTATATTACTTTTTCATAAGTTGTGTGTTTTTGGGAAAATATAAAGTCACACTTTACATGCTTCATCCTTTTAATTACAAGTTACAATTTAATTGTTGTTATAGAATTGATACAAGCTACAATGGAAAATATAATTTTGGAGAAAGGGGACTATGTTGGTCTCCTTATCAATGATCAAGTCATTGGGCTAGGAAGGGTCAAATCTACAGAGTCCAGAACTTATTATGTTGGAGAAAGGGTTAATGTTGGTTATGTTGTAATTTCGATAATTGATGTCATCCAACCACACTTGATTGATGACGATGTTAATGAAGGGGACATACATCCATGGAAGATTGTGGATTTTAGGCACCACATAGGTAAATCAAAATATTGAAGCATGTGTTATATATTATTGATACTATAATTATTTTTTCTTGAGTAAATACTAACCTTATTTATGTTGGCATTATGATGCATGTGTTGTACTTGATGGCAACCCTGTCATAGAATATCATCTCACTTGTATACATTCAAATGAATCTACAGAAGAAATACCAGATGTGACAGAGTGCATGGGTTACCGGACAGCAAAAAGGGATTAGATGACAATTCACAAGTAAGCTTTGCCATCAAGTCCAAAGGGGGAGTCTGTTGGCATTATGGTTAAAGTGTTGTCCTTGATGGCAACCCATTCAGGTGATGGATCACTGTACAACAAGACAGTAGCAGAGATTAATGATCAGCTCTCAAATATTGAAGAAAATAAGGAGTACGCAGGCACACTGTACAAAAGGTGCGTACACGCAGGCATGTCTTATATAAAGTGTGTACATACCCGCAGGTTACCCATTCATGAGGTGCGTACCCCTAGTGCACACACTTCAAGGCAGTAAAGTGCGCACACGTGCGGTTCCTTATGTTTAAGCCTTGGTATTTAGCCGACGGTATTGTGTTATCATGGTTTTGGCCTGTGCTATTGTTTTATTTTATTATTATTATTGAGCTCCATGATCCTTGATTTGAGGAAGAGCTTGCCTATATAAAGCTAAGGAGATCATTTGGCTTATATATGCTTTTGGTTTGAACATCTTAAGAAGCTAGATTTGAAATTCTATTGATGGGTTATGAGAGATAGCTAGATCTAAATCAAGAAGAAACATGAGAACTACAAGTCGGATCTACTAACGGGTTGATATCTCCTCGGCGCATGTTCAGATCTGTAGATTTGACAGTCTGGGTTATTCTTGAAGTCCTGAAATTATCTATACTCGAAGGTACGCAGGTCCAGTGAAAGAAAAGTGCGGAGATATGCAGCCACAGAAGCGTTGCAGGTGCGCGGATACGCAGGACCAGAAGCGCTGTAGATGAGGAGGAGCACAGACAGTTCATTGGACACAGAGCGCACGTACGCAGGAAGACTGTGAGGCATAGTGTGCACGTATGCAGGGAAGAAATTGGATACAGTGCGTACTTATACGCAGTTGTTATATCGGTGAAGCTGCGTACTTCTCATAAAATCTACTTAGCTATCCATGTTTATCATTGCTGTGTTCTAGGTTTTGAAGTGATGTCTGATTTCTGGTACTAAGTTCTGATAACAGCAGTGATTGATTAAATGTTTATACATTGATGGATAAATGGATCAGGTTCTTAATGACTCATCTTTATGTAATCTGATGGACTATATCTGATTGGTGACTCTCATTGTATAAGTATTGATCCAGTGATTGGGTGATTCAGAAGGTTGTTTGATTATGAGCTTCAATGTGGTTATTGGGTCCAGTATGAAAATTGGATGAAACGTGGCCTTTCAGAGTATGTGTTGTCCTTCAGTGTATCCAGTCTAAAAATTGATGAAACGTGGTATCTGGAGGAGAGAAGATTGTAGGTCAGCACCTACGTACTAGTAAATGGATCGGCTAGTACAAGAACAAAGGGGGTTGTAGCTCCCGTACTGGTATAAGGCTGCACCAGTACAAAATATTGTAAAAGGATTTTCTTATTAAGAAGAAGATTGAGATGACTTGCAGCAGGTGGTTTTCTCCCGCATTGGGTTTCCACCTTATATCATGGTGTTCATGTGTGTGCCTTATGTGTGATGATCTATTCTATGTTACTGCATCTGTTAACTGATAATATGGTTGATAATGTTCTAATGCACTCATTGAAGATCAATTAACTTAATCATAAGAAGTTGTGGAAGTAGCATATATGAATCAGAGTTTGGAAATGAAAAAGTTTTATTAATATGATAATACTGATTCACCCCCCCCCTCTCAGTATTATTTCCAACAATTGGTATCAGAGCAGGTCCTTTGATAGAAGCTTGATCGCTTAAAGGAGATCCGTGGAACAATGGGAAAGAAGCTTAAGAAGAAAGCTCATAAGAAGAAGAAGACATCTAAGAGGAACTATGACAGTGGAAGAATCGATTGGGGGTTAGGCATAAGAAGCTCTTCAGATTTAGAATTAGATTTAGAATCATTATCAGGTATGAATGTGGTATCCTCTGATGTTCCAGCTATTTTTCCTTGTGAAAGAGATGAAAGTGATAGTGAAACTACTGAACTTGCTCTTATGGGTGAACAAGAAATATATCAAAAAGAGGCCGAATTCAAAAGGCTTTCAGACATAATTACAGAACAACAAGATCTTTTGAACAAAAGGGAATGTGAATTCGAAAAGTTAAAGGAGTTAGTCAAGGTCAAATATCAAAAGCTGCATGATGAAGACATCTCTAAAAGGGAAGTCAATGAAAAGAACACAACAATCAAGAATCTCAGAGATAGATCCAGTGATTATGAAAGTCTTGAAGCTATAATCCTCTCATTAAAGGGAGATCTTGGAAAATCAAGAAAGGAGAATGAAGATCTACATCAAGCAATTGAAAAACAAGACAATGAAGTCATCAGCCTAAAATCCCAGCTGGAATGTGCCTTCCGAGTTCGTCAAATGCAGTAGAATGTAAGTGAAGAACAAGAAAAGGAGATATTCAATCTAAGGCAACAAGTGGAAGAAGGAAGAAAATCAGAAGAAATTTTGAAGAAGCAATGTCTTGAAAAGGATGAGCAACATCAAGTTGAGGTAAATATCTTGAAAGGTAAAATAGAAGAAAAGGATAAGCTTTTACGATTTCAAGATAGCTCTAAAGTCTTGGATGATATTCTTAGTAGTCAAAGGTCTCCGGCTATAAAGACTGGTCTTGGTTTTCATGAATCGGTTGAAGGTGAATCTAGTTCACAAGGTGAAGTAAGGAACTCTAAAGAGAAATCTAAAGTGATCAAAGAAGAAAAGAAAGATCCATCTCATCATCAACCAAGGAAAGAAAATCCTCAAAGAAAATCCTTTACTCCTATGAATAATGTTGAATGTTATGTTTGTCATAATCTTGGACATGTTGCAGTTAGATGTAGAAGAAGAAGGGTTCAAGATCATTATGCAGAAAAGTCATCTCAATCAAGGTACTTTTATGGATATTGCTTTGCTTGCAATATGTTTGGTCACAAAGCTACTGATTGTTATAGGAGGAATATGAAACA
>APFE031033950.1:93378-118276 GCA_000404065.3 Pinus taeda
AACAAGATCTATTGAACAAAAGGGAATGCGACTTCAAAGAAGAAACTACCAAACCGAAAGCCAACTTGAAGTTATTCACAGATAAATATCTAAAGTTGCTACATGACAAATCAGAGGAAGAAAGCAAGATAAGGAAGTCCTACAAGGACAAACTTCAAAAGATGCATGATGAAGTAACATCTCTAAGAAAAGAAGTCAATGAAACAACACAACAATCAAGAATCTCAGAGATAGATCCAGTGATTATGAAAGTCTTGAAGCTACAACCCTCTCACTAAAAGAAGAACTAGAAGAAGCCAAAAGGAAGAATAAAGATCTACTCCAAACTATTGAAAAATAGGAATCACAGCTGGAATGTGCCTCCAGAGTTCGTCAAATGCTGCAGAATGTAAATGAAGAACAAGAAAAGGAGATTCTCAAACTAAGGGGACAAATGGAACAAGGAAGAAAAGCTGAAGAAGATTTGAAAAAGAAATCTCTTGAAAAGGAAGAAAAGCTTCAGGTTGAGGTAAATATTTTGAAAGGTAAAATAGAAGAAAAGGATAAGATTTTGCGATTTCAAGATAGCTCTAAAGTCTTGGATGATATTCTTAGTAGTCAAAGGTCTCTTGCTATAAAGACTGGTCTTGGTTTCCATGAATTGGTTGAAGGTGAATCTAGTTCACAAGGTGAAGCAAGGAACTCTAAAGAGAAATCTAAAGTGATCAACGAAGAAATGAAAGATCCAAGGAAAGAGATTCCTCAAAGAAAATCCTTTACTCCTCCTATGAATAATGTTGAATGTTATGTATGTCATAATCTTGGACATGTTGCAGCTAGATGTAGAAGAATAAGAGTTCAAGACCATTATGCAGAAAGATCATCACATTTAAGGTACTTTTATGGATATTGCTTTGCTTGCAATATGTTTGGTCACAAAGATACTGATTGTTACAAGAGAAATATGAAACATGTAAGATGTTATGCATGTAACAAGCTTGGACATATAGCTAAGAAATGCAGGAACAAAGTATGGGCACCATATCAAAAGGAGAAAATGACATCATCAAGCTTGAAGATATGGAGGAAAAAGGAAGTACAGTCAGAGAAAGGCAGCACAACACAGTGTACAGACATACCAGAATCAGAGGGAGCTGAAAGTAAAAAACTTCAGTGTCCTTAATCTCATATGCAAACTCCATAAAGGGAAATCGTGTATATACGGGAGTTGGATACTGCACAATCGCGTATATGATTGTTTGAAGAAAGGCAGTAGGGAAAGTGAAATAGATCTATGAAGTATGATTTCTTGAGCAAAATATCAGATCTGGAAATCTGAATGTCAGTGGCACAAAGGAGGACTGTTATTCGGCCCTAATCAGAAGTACGCAGGTGATACACAGTGAAAGTGCGGGCGTCTGCAGCAGAGTATAAGATCCAGTGCGGAGCTACGTAAGTGAAGGCACAGTCCCTGTGTGGAGATACGCGGCTTAGCAAAAGAACACATGCGGAAGTACGTGGAGTAATTGAAGAACAGGTGCGTAGCAAGATCAGTGGTACACGGTGCGATAGGAGGATACCCTGCGGACTTACATAGAAGTACGCGGCGCGATGGAAGAAAAGGTGCATGAGGTACGCGGTCTACTGATGGCACAGGTGCGTGGGTACGCACTGTAGTTGAAGACTGTCTGCGTATGTACGTAGTACAGAAGAAGGATCTCTGCAGGTGTGCACAGGGGAGCAGAAGATGAAGTGCGTGGCTACGCAAGACAGATAAAGAAAAACAGCGTACCTATCTTAAGGCATTTATTGGCTGACTCTTCTTATTGAGATGCATGATCAGATCTGATAGATGGCACAGGTTCAGGGGGAGCATATGTTATTAATGCATTGTTTGCATTATGGTCCTTGGTAACAATGCTCATGATTCATCTTGCTATGGTGATGAGTTATGATCAGATCGGTTGTTGATTCTCTAATGGTGTTTGCATGGAGTCTTTATTGTTCTTGGCACATATATGGATGAGGATTGTTGGCTGAAAACATGGATGATTATTCAAAGTTGCATTGATGGAGACATGATGATGATGAGATCTTACCTATATGATGATAGGTTGTTTCGTACATATGTTGATTGATGAAGATGCTTCTTGGTTCATGTAGATCTGGATGGTTATGAATGAGTTGATGCAGAAGTACCTTGATATTGACAGATACTATTATACAATGTTGTTGCTGATCTTTGCCATGAGCTTATTTAGATGTTTGGTCTCTGTCATCATTCGATGTAAAGGTCATAGCAAGACTCATGTTGTAATGGTCTATCTATTGTATTCATCTCTTCAGGTCATGTAACGTCCTATGTCTCCTCACTATGCATGGGATGATGATGTAATGTATTTGGTTTTCATATTTCTGGTGTATTCCCGCTTGGTTGGATGGATGATCCCCATTCGGTTGAGTGATAGATGTATATTGAGTCTTTTGGTGATAGGAAGGTCATTTATGATATTTAGAGTCATGTTCTTCTTGTAGAACATCTTTTTATAGACCTTGCTTACAGTCAGGGGGAGCTTTAGCATGAACAAAACTATATAGCAGAGCAGACATCTCAGCCTGTTCTTAGAAAGAGCATTATCAGATTGGAGCACCATGGCATATACAAAGGGGGAGTTTATTCAAAAGCTTCAGTAGATCTAGTTTATAGTCAAGGTGAGCATGTTCTTAGGGGGAGCATAACCCTTTGCCCTTGATGTCAAAGGGGGAGAGTGATTTGGTGTTGTTTCCATCAAGTCCAAAGGGGGAGATTGTTGGCATTATGATGCATGTGTTGTACTTGATGGCAATCCTCTCATAGAAGATCATCTCACTTGTATACATTCAGATGAATCTACAAAAGAAATACCAGATGTGATAGAGTGCATGGGTTACCGGACAGCAAAAAGGGATCAGATGATAGTCCACAAGTAAGCTTTGCCATCAAGTCCAAAGGGGGAGTTTATTGGCATTATGGCTAAAGTGTTGTCCTTGATGGCAACCCATTCAGGTGACGGATCACTGTACAACAGGACAGTAGCAGAGATTAATGATCGGCTCTCAAATATTGAAGAAAATAAGGAGTACGCAGGCACACTGTACAAAAGGTGCATACACGCAGGCATGTCTTATATAAAGTGCGTACATACCTGCAGGTTACCCATTCATGACGTGCGTACCCCCAGTGCATACACTTCAAGGCAGTAAAGCGTGCACACGTGGGGTTCCTTATGTTTAACCCTTGGTATTTAGCCGACGGTATTGTGTTATCGTGGTTTTGGCCCGTGGTATTGTTTTATTTTATTATTATTATTGAGCCCCATGATCCTTGATTTGAGGAAGAGCTTGCCTATATAAAGCTAAGGAGATCATTTCGCTTATATATGCTTTTGCGTTGAACATCTTAAGAAGCTAGATCTGAAATTCTATTGATGGGTTATGAGAGATAGCTAGATCTAAATCAAGAAGAAACATGAGAACTACAAGTCGGATCTACTAATGGGTTGATATCTCCTCGGCGCATGTTCAGATCTGTAGATCTGACAGTCTGGGTTATTCTTGAAGTCCTGAAATTATCTATACTCGGAGGTATGTAGGTCCAGTGAAAGAAAAGTGTGGAGATGCGCAGCCACAGAAGCATTGCAGGTGCGCGGATACGCGGGACCAGAAGCGCTGCAGATGCGGAGGGGCACAGGCAGTTCATTGGACACAGAGCGCACGTACGTAGGAAGACTGTGAGGCACAGTGCGCACGTACGCAGGGAAGCATTTGGATACAGTGCATACTTATACGCAGCTGTTATATGGGTGAAGCTGCGTACTTCTCATAAAATCTACCTAGCTATCCATGTTTATCATTGTTGTGTTCTGGGTTTTGAAGTGATGTCTAATTTCTGGTACTAAGTTCTGATAATAGCAGTGATTGATTAAATGTTTATACATTGATGGATAAATGGATCAGGTTCTTAATCACTCATCTTTATGTAATCTGATGGACTAGATCTAATTGGTGACTCTCATTGTATAAGTATTGATCTAGTGATTGGGTTATTCAGAAGGTTGTTTGATTATGAGCTTCAATGTGGTTATTGGGTCCAGTATGAAAATTGGATGAAACGTGGCCTTTCAGAGTATGTGTTGTGCTTCAATGTATCCAGTCTGAAAATTGATGAAACGTGGTACCTGGAGGAGAGAAGATTGTAGGTCAGCACCTACGTACTAGTATATAAGCTAGTACAAGAGCTAAAGGAAATCTTTGGAGCATTGTAGCAGGTAGTAGCCTACGTACTAGTAAATGGATCGGCTAATACAAGAACAAAGGGGGTTGTAGCTCCCGTACTGGTATAAGGCTGCACCAGTACAAAATATTGTAAAAGGATTTTCTTATTAAGAAGAAGATTGAGATGACTTGCAGCAGGTGGTTTTCTCCCGCATTGGGTTTCCACCTTATATCATGGTTTTCATGTGTGTGCCTTATGTGTGATGATCTATTCTATGTTAACTGATAATATGGTTGATAATGTTCTAATGCACTCATTGAAGATCAATTAACTTAATCATAAGAAGTTGTGGAAGTAGCATATATGAATCAGAGTTTGGAAATGAAAAAGTTTTATTAATGTGATAATACTGATTCACCCCCCCTCTCAGTATTATTTCCAACAATTTACATTCATTTATAGGTATAAATGTTTCTTCTACATTTTCTATTGGAGACAAGGTAAATCTTCTGCAACATGGAGTGAAGGTGGGCGAGGGATCCATATTCAATACAGAGCTTGGGCATAAAGTGCATGGAAAGATGGTAAAGAAAGGATGCATAGTGGTTAAAATTGTAAAGGTGTTAAAACATAATGCTCCTCTACCACATCCAATAGGATTTGAGCATACACTTGGGGGTGCATTATAATCTTCTGAAATTTGGCTAGAATTAGATTTGGAGCCTCAATGTCATGATCATTCCATAAATATTCCCCGAGATAGGGTTAAATTCTTATGTGCAAAGGTTTCTCTTACACATGAATGCATGGAATCAAGCATGTGCATTGCTAAAGGAATGCTAGTTAATGTTCACGAGGATGACACTGTTGAGGGTGAAACACTAGGTGAAATGGATTTTGGTGCTTTTCTAGAAGATATAGATGGAAATTGTGAGATATGCAAAATTGGGGATAAGTCTATACACTGTTTTGTTAGATGGCTAATAAATAAGTTGGTGGACAACAAAGGTGTGATATTAAAGGTCAAGGAAAAGTTCAAGGAGCCACCCAAAGAAATGGTGATATGGGATGCTATAGAGAACACAAATCCTTTAAACAAATGGGATGGGTACCTTTGTAATGAAAAATATAGAAACTCAATTGATATCCATGTAATAAGGCCATATAAAAGGATTAAATGAGTTATGGCTACAAAAAAAATTGCAAAATGTCAAACAAAAATAGATGAAAAGAAAGAAATTTGACTTTTGGTAGCAGATGTATGTTGTAGAAAAGATTGTCTTCAACATGTGGATAGGAAGGCCATTACAGGTGCTAGAAGGGGTATGAGACAAATAAATACAAATGGTATTAGAGAATTTGTCTTGAATTCATTCATGTCAAACACAGTCATGTCAAAGGGCCATGGCCTACCAGCTATTGCTAGAAATGTAAAGGACATCAGATTTAATGCGAATATTATTTCTAATAAAGCATGGTATAAGATACATAAAATTCCTCAAAGAACATTCTATAACTACCAACATTATTTCCAACATGGACAGATCAAAGCTATTCATGGTAACACCAACACATGCAAAGCACGAGCTCACACAGTGGCAACCATAGAAATATTGCAGAAAATTGTAATGGATAATTCAAATTTTTCACCAAACCAAACACATCAATTTGAAGAAGATGGAACATCTGCTCCTTTAAGATTGCTTCCTTCGACTTACACACAAAATTCTTTGTTAAAAGAGATCAATGAGGCTCTTCAAAAGCTTAATTACCCATCTATTGAGCTATGGAAAAGGTATGAATTTGCAATTTATTTCCTTATCTTTTCCTTTTATCATAACTCCTTTTATTCCTAAGATGATAATATATCAAATAATTATAGCGAAAACCTAGGGACTTATTGATCCTTGCTAATTAGTTAATTATTGTCTTTTTCCATGCAGAAAATAGAAGAAATGGAAAACTACCATTTTGTAGGAAAAGACAAAATAGAGTAACTGTTGCTCCTTTAACAAGAAGTCATATCCAGATGAGCAGATCAGGATCAGAGCACACAGTTAAGGATAAGGATGGAAAATTGCAGCATCAGTGCAAGAAGACAAAGGGATTGAATGGAGTTAGAAGATGAAGCATATCAGGGATCACTGCTTTACAATCTATTTGTTATTCCTTGTTTTATCTGCCTATCTATTATAAAAGGGACGCCACTTGTAAAGATTAATGGATTATCAATTATCGTTATTCAGAACACACTATTGTATTTCTACTTTGATCATTGACTCTCGTTGATTAAAACTGAGTACAATTGCCTATAAGATTTTCATATGGTTAATACATAAGTCGGTTGTTGTTCCATTCATTTATACTAAAGTAGTTCAGTGGTGTTTCGCTAGTGGCTAAGGGCCTGGCCCTGCTGGATCCACTTGCTATCTGTACCATTACTTTCATTCACAATTGTGTAATGGTTTGGTTTGGTTTTCATTCATTTAAATTGCATTACTTTACCATTCTTTGTTTCCAGAGTTTATGAATTATCTTACTGTAACATAATTGTGTTGCCATTCATTTTCATCATAATAAGATTATTATCTTTAGAAACTATATTGTAATTATATTCATTTCAATTATATAGCTTCGTTGTTCATTCCTGTAAACTGAATTTTCTATTCATTGAAGATTCTCGTTCGTTTTCTATTAAATAAGATTGTTGTTCATTTCTGTTGGATGATATCGTTGTTCGTTTCTACTAGATAACATTGTTGTTCATTTTGTTTTCTGCAAGTATTTAGTTTTTCCTTTTAGCATCATTACAATTAGCGCATTTATTCCATTTTCTATTAGCAGCATTGTTGATTTGATTCCTTGTCATTTCTCATTAGTTGCTTTAGTGTGGAGTGTGATATCAACAATTGTAAAGAACGTTGGCTACTATTGTCAAAGTTCTTAGATTGTGGATCTTATTTATGTTGATTTCATCTTCACCAGTTGATAAAGGAAAGAGTTATTGCTACTGCATCCTTGACTGATATTTGTTGTTAATTTATGAGTGAATGTTTCAGAGAATTGAGTTTCTTTCATTTGCAAATAGGTTTTATTTCAAGCATTCGTTTACTATTGTATTTGAAGCATTGTACTACAAATTTGAAAACATTACTCTTGGATTAAATTTCCGCCTCAGACTTAGTAACTCTTGAAATAGAAAATCATTCCTAGATTGATAATTAATGTAGGATAAATAGGAGTTAAAAAGACACCTTTTATACCTCAACATTTTGGTGCCATTGTCGGGGAGACTGTAGCCATTTTTTTGTTTCAAAGAGTAGTGTGCATCTGATAAGTGCCTGCTAGGAAAGAATTGGGTATTAAAAACAGAAGGGAAGAACTTGCATATGGAGCATGTAACAATCCTGCTCCCCCACCCGCTTTCCAGCAGATTTGTTAATCTTTTTTTGGGTAGAAATAAACATTTGAGTTGTGTGAATGACTAAGAAGAAAAAACTTTAAAATACTCCAAAACCACTATCCAAACCTGAGAAAGCCAAGGGACCGGTGACCCTTGGTCGATCAACCTTCATAGACGATATTGTTAAGCAAGCCCTATCTTAGCCATCAGTGGGCCCTAGAAAAGTTGCTTCTAGATAACCTACTGGCTCCCTTCAGGCCACAGGTTCACCATATTTAGCCTTTGCTGAGTTGCACAAAAAAATAGAAGAGAGTAAGCAATATTTTCAAGAAATTGAGAATTCTTGCCCAATTTCTTTTCAAGAATGAAACTCTAGCAAACTCCACAAAGGAGGATGGGAATAGGTGAAATAGAAGATCCAAAATCCCCTCTCGAAATAGTTCTAACACTTAGCAACCCAGATAAGGGGAGTGTTGTTAAGATCATCCAAAACAAAATAGAAGAACTTGAAGAGCCAAAATCCCCCAAGATAATAGTTCAGCAAGGACCACTCATTATCCCAGACCAAGGAAGTGTTGTTAAGGCCATTCCTACTCCTTCTAGTCAGCCCAGGAAAAACTCCCTAGAAATCCCAGAAGGATATTGGCACATATTTGATCAAATCACCCAAAATCTACAATCACCTCAAACCTCCACACTGTAATATCCCATTGTGGACACTACAATTAATGAACCTATGAAGGCCATTCCTCTCCAGCATATTCCTACATTCCATGGCCTGATATCAGAAGATCCAAATGCATTTCTATTTGAATCAATGTATTATGGCAGGGGTATGACTATACCACCGATCCCCAAAAACTAAAATTATTTCCCTCCACATTACAAGGAGAAGCTTTACGATGGTTTATGGGGCTAGGTGGAGGTGTTATAAATGATTGGGATCAGATGAAGGATACTTTTCTAAAGAAATATCGGGATTATTTTAGGTCCAGATAATTAAAGGATGAAATATTTCAAATGACAACAAGACCTAATGAAACACTAGAGGAATATGTAGAAGGATTGCAATAAAATATTCAGAGATCTCTTTATGCATCTTTACCCTTGCTTGACAATGTGTTAAAAACTACATTAATTAAAGGGATGAAAGAACAATGGGTTGAAACATTAAAAATTATGGGCAAAGGTGACATATATCAGGAGAATTTTGTTGACATCATTGATTTATGTATCAGGAGTTTGAGGGGCAGCACAAGACTAAAGCCGGCAGGACGTGACATAATCACAAGGGATAGTAAGGTCCCTAGTGGAAGTGTAACATGCATAGAAATCAACAATCTATTAGAGGATTTCAAGACTGATATTCTAGGGACTCTGACAATGTAATTTGACATCATGTAAGATAAACAAAACCAAGCATAAGAAAAGCGAAACTTGGCAATATTCTGCCCTAGATGCTAAAAGAAACATAGCCACAAAGAGTTCCCATTAGATATAGTCCAAGTCTATGCCATCTGTAGGAAATATCACTCCACAGAAATTTGCCCCTCACTCCTAGGATTGAAAGCAGTTTGCAAGGAAACAAAAGAAGAAATAGAACCAGTTTACCTGCTCAATCAACGCCGCTAATGGCAGCCACAGAAAACAAGTATGCCCATTGATCCATCCTCTTCTTTTTAGCCTCCTTAATATAATGCTCAACAATATAATGTAATATGGCAGAATTAGCCTCCTTTCGCTAACTGGTCACAATATCCATTTCCCATATCATCATGGCCAAATCAAACAAATCAAACCAATTGGCCAAAATTTCCTTACTGTCCACCATTTTGGCAAAACCATGCATATCCAAGACAATGGTCATCCTCCACCTTGCAAAGTCAAACCTGGCAGTTGGACTGGCAAAGACTGATGAATCATCCAGCTGGAATGATTCCTCTCCCTCAACCTACACTGCCAACACCTTATACATTGCAAAAAAACCCCCAGACCAACTTAAGACCACAACTCTCAACCCAACCCAACCCGAACCCCAACAATAGACTAGTTCATTCTATTCAAATAATTGAAGGAGACAAAAATGCTCAATAGAAATAGAAGGAGACAAAAATTCTCAAGTTGAGAATTCGTTAACTTTAGAACAAACATTACAAGAAGATAATTTTGTTAGACAAAAAACTCATGAACAAGAAACCACCCGTTCTCCTCCATTCCGAGAATGATTAATTATACCACGACCACTAGAACATCCTCATTTTAATCTTCTGGGAGAACTGAAAGATTTGTGTATAAAAATTCCAGTCCTCCAAGCTATCCAAGATATCCCAATTTACACAAAAACCATTAAAGAATTATGTATAAAAATGCAAAGAAGAGAATAACAACTAGCCCAACTATCCTAGTAGTTGGCACCCTATCTGACTTACTATCAAGAAGAGAAGCATGTGTAAAATATGAGGACCCATGTAATCCTACAGTTGCAGTACAAATCAATGGAGGCTCCTTCCCAAATGCCTTGGTTGATTTAGGAGCTGAAATCAACATTTTAACAACCACTACTTGTCAAAAGGTTGGCATTACATAATTAGACCCAACCACAATCCTATTGGAGTTGCACTACATGATGTAATGGTATATGTAGCCTCCTAGGAATACCTTGCAGACTTTCTAATTATTAATCCCAAAAACTGACTAGATGGACACCCTTTAATTTTAGGTAGACGCTAGCTGATGCTTACATTGGCTGTCGACAAGGCAACAAGACTATATTAAGAGGGAGTATTGTCAAGAATTTAGCCTTATAACCTCCAGCCTAGCCAAGCCTCACAATAATTGAAACAAAGAACAACCTATATCATACCTGACAGAAAACATTAGATCACCATTAACCATTGAATATGCCCTCAAATTTAAAGACAAAACAAAGGATGACATCATTAACAACTTCATTAACCAACTAGAAACCAAATTCCATTTACAATGTCACATGATGATTTGATAATGATGTATAAGAAGATCACCTAAAACACACTCATGATCAATCAATAGCTACCACCTCTGTTTACAACAGCGAAACTATAGAAATTGAACCAAGAAAAACTTTGAACATCAAAAAAAATATGACTGCTGAACAAGAAGAAAAGTTGGTCCAACTACTAAGAAAATATAAGGAAGCTTTTCCATGGGATTACCCAGACATGAAAGGAATTGATCCCCAGTTGTGTACGCACCATATTTATATAGAAACGGATGCTAGACCCATTCACAAACCCCAACGGAGGTTAAACCCTCATCTTAAGTATATTTGTGAAAGCTTAATTACAAAAACTTTTGGATGTAAACTTTATTTACCCAATATCTGACAGCAAGTGGGCCTCTCCACTAGTAGTGGTGCCAAAGAAGAATGGGAAGTGGGGCATATGTGTAGAATACAGAGAATTGAAAAAAGAAACCTAGAAAGACAACTTTCCCCTTCCATTCATTAATCAGGTATTATACACATTAGCAAGAAAGAAATTCTTTTATTTCCTAGATGGCTTCAGTGGATACAATCAAATTCAGATTGCCCCTGAGGATCAGGATAAAACCACTTTTACCTATCCTTGGGGAACATTTTCTTATAGAGTCTTACCCTTTGGGTTATGCAATGCTTCTGCCATATTTCATAGGTCCATCCTCAGCAATTTTTCAGATCTAATAAATGAAGGGCTCGAAGTATATATGGATGATTTCACACCTTATGGAGATGATTTTGAGCCAACATTACAAACACTGGAAAAAGTGTTGCAAAGATGTATTGCCACCAGGCTCTTCTTAAGCCATGAAAAGTGTCATATGATGATGACCGAAGGATTAATCTTAGGTCATTATATCTCAACAGCTGGAATACACGTAGGTCCGACTAAAATTTGGATAATTTTGTTAATACCTACTCCTACCACACAAATAGAGGAATGCAATTTTCTAGGATTTTCTAGTTATTATAGAACATTTTTAGAACATTTTTATCAAATTGTTGCACCTCTATATGCACTAACAGGGAATATTGATTTCATTTGGACAGATAAGTGTGACCATGCTTTTGAGGATCTGAAAAAGCTAGTATCGATAGCCCCAGTGCTTAGGGGCCCTAATTGGGATTTGTCATTCCAAATTTCATATGATGCTTCAGACACAACAATTAGAGGAGTTCTTGGGCAGGAAGAAGATAAAAAGCCATATGAAATTTATTATATTAGCAAGAATCTATCTCCTGATGAATTAAACTATACTATGACTGAAAAAGAATTGTTAGTTGTAATACATGCTGTAAATAAGTTTAGACATTATATAATTGGGTATCCTATAGTTTTATATACAGATCATTATGCCATAAAATATTTATCAAATAAACTAGTTACAAATGGTAGAGTAACAATATGGTTGATTCTCTTGTAGGAATTTGACATCACAATTAAGGATCGACCTGGAAAAGAGAATCTTGTAGCTGATTTTCTCTCACGAATGCCAAAGCCAACGGATGCAGCAGTAGTTGAAGATCAATTTTGCAGATGAACATTTGTTTGTTCTTACTGTTAGAACACCATGATATGCTGAAGTTGCAAATTACTTAGCAGTAGACAAATTACCTAAGAATTTAATGCCTAATGAACGAAAACAGATAGTGTAGCGCAGTACCTGATTCTCTTGTATTGGAGGCTACTTATTTCATACAGGGGTAGATATGCACATCAGAAGATGCGTCTGAGAAGATGAAATATTTGAAATTCTGAAAGCATGCCATGATGGGCTGTGTGGCAGACATTTTGTAAACTGTAGGAACGATCACAAGGTTCTACAAATAGGTTATTACTGGCCCACTATTTGTAAAGATGCTAAAAGGTTTGTTCAAGGCTATGATAGTTGCCAGAGGGTTGGACGCCTTGGAAAATATGATGAAATTGCTCTGAACCCACAGTTAGTAATTGAGCCATTTGAGTGATGGGTGCTCGATTTTATTGGTCCTATTAGCCCATCCTCAAATCAGAAAACCTACATACTGGTTGCAACAGAGTATGTTACCAAATGGGTTGAAGCAGAGGCATTGCCAAGAGGTACAAAGGATTCGGTACTACATTTTCTTTTTCAATTATTTGTGTGATATGGCCTCCCAAGGGAGATAATTACATATGGGGGCTGCAATTTGTAAGTAATAAAATAACATTAAAAAATTACCACATTCGACACAAAATTACAACCCCATACCACCCGTAGGCAAATGGCCAAGTAGAAAGCACTAATAAGGTAATTGAGGCAATACTGACAAAAACAATTGCATCACATAGATGTGAATGGGCTTCAAGATTGCTGGAAGCTTTGTGGGTATACTGAACAATGTGGAGAAACACCACTGGGTATTCACCATATCAATTAGCATTTGGAAAAGAACCCATCTTTCCAATTGAATTTGAAATTCAAACATTAAGAACAACGCAAGAGGTGGGTTTGAATTTAAATGAGGCCCAGACTAATAGATTACAACAAATCCATGAGTTAGATGAAATAATGCTCTAAGCTCTTAAACAGACTGTATTAATTCAATAGCAAAGAGAAAAATGGCATGACTCCCTTATTAAAAAGAAGACCTTCCATGAAGGAGATTGGGCACTCCCATACGATTCCAAGTTTTAAGATTTTCCTGGAAAATGCCAGACACGATGGCTTGGACCTTATGAGATACATAAAGTGCATGACAATGGCACCATTACATTAACTACCATTGATGAATCTGGACATTCTTTCAAAGAAAACAGTCATCGAGTGCGATTTTATCACAAAACACTTACTCAGGAATCCTTTTACCAACAATTACGGGAAGATTCCACTATGAAAATTCTTGCTAGGGAAGATAACCCCTCCTCAACATTAATTCACTGAACAATTCCTTTATTTCTGAATTTTGTACATAAACTTTTCTTTTTAAATTTCGTTGTATAAACTAGTTTTTTTGTATAGATTTTTTATTGCTATTCCATTTAAGGAATAATTATTGTTCCTCTTAAGGAACAACTATTATTCCTCTTAAGGAACAACTATGGTTCCTCTTAAGGAACAACAGTCATTCCATTTAAGGAGTAGTAGATGATTTCTTTATTTTATTTTCGTGTTGTTCCTCTTAAAGAACAATAATCTTGTGAGCTTATATTTGTTTGTTGTTCCTCCTACGGAACAACTATTGTTCCTCTTAAGGAACAACATCCGTTCCTCTTAAGTAACAACATTTTTGTATGTGTCGTTTGGCGTTTGCATTCTTGTTGTTCCTCTTAAGGAACAACTATTGTTCCTCCTAAGGAACAACAACCATTCCTCTTAAGGAACAACACTTCTGCGTGTTTGCATTTTTGCTATTCCTCTTAAGGAACATCACTCCTGCATGTTGTATCTTTGTTGTTCCTCTTAAGGAACAGTTGTTGTTCCTCCTAAGGAATAGCAACCGTTCCTATTAAGGAACGACATTTCCACATGATTGTATTTTCGTTGCTCCTCTAAAGGACAACTACCATGCTTTTTAAGGAACAACAATCATCCCTCTTAAGGAACAACATTTTCACGTGTCTCTATTTTTTGTTACTCCTCTTAAGGAACAGGTGTTATTCCTCTTAAGGAGAAACTGTTGTTCCTCTTAAGGAAAAACAACTCTGCATGATTCATATTTTTGACTATTCCATTTAAGGAATAGTTGTTGTTCCTCTTAAGGAACAACATCTATTCCTTCTAAGGAATAGCAACCTGCATGCATTTTTTTTAGTTGCTCTATTAAAGGAACATTTGTTGTTCCTTTTAAAGGAACAACAGTTTCGCTATTTTTTTTACTTTCTGCCATTCCTTCTAAGGAACAATAGTTTCGATTTGGAGAGTTCCTTTGGCTATTCCACCGAAGGATCAACACTTTATTTTGCACTTGCTTTACTTGTTGTTTCGCTTAACAAATAAATGTTGTTCCTCTTAAGGAACAATAGATTTGCGTGTAATTTTTTTCTTTTCTTCTACCATTCCTCTTAAAGGAACCAGAATTTTGTGTGCAAATGTTCTTTTCGTTGTTCCTCTTAAGGAACAGTAGTTGTTCCATCTAAGTAACAACACTTTTTGAGTGCATTTTTTCGCTGTTTCTCTTAAAAGAACAACATTTTTTGAGAGTCTTCATGAATAATATTTCACTCTTCATGATCCTTTCAAGGCAGAGATACAAATACATGCAAGGACACAAAATTTAAAGGTTACTGAAATAATCAAATCAAAGAAAGATTGTCACTTTTCAAGAGATTGCTTTGTATTGATAAGGAAAAGGAAAGGACATAACTATCTATATCACTTGGATGTCTTTATCTTCACTTAAGCTTAAATTGATTGATTAAATTGTTATAATATTGGTTCTTCCCTAATTCTCATAATTCTCTTTGATTGCTATTGTTGAATAAGAATAAGGGCATATTTTTCCCTATTGAGATATTTAGAGTTCTTCCACCATCCCAACTCTTAAGGAGTGTTGAGCCATCCTCTATATATAAATAGGAAGTTCTATATAAAAGAAAAGGAAAAGAAAGGAAAAATATATCTATATGATTACTAACAATTCTATGATTTGTCAGATGGAGGATAGGGGGTCTCATCAAGAGCGAGCATACCATGATCATAGTAACGTAGTGAAGTGGCATTCCCACTATGGCCACCACACCAGGGCTATGATCCAATGGGCACAACACAAAAAATAAAAGTCCTCGGAATGGGAAGTCTCATCATGATGTCGCCTGCCCACCTTTCACTCTTTCCTGGTGAATGACATTGTGATCTAACTAGTTACCAAGCCAGCACAATGGCCTCCATTCTGACATCACAAAGCACTTTCCTAGGCATATATAAAGGATTATGGTTCCAAGGGTGAAAAAGAAACTTTGTCAAGGTTATAAACACCTGTGGGAAATACAGCTCTGCTGATGGTATTGGAGTCATATTTCTTAAGACCAATAGTAATTATAAACCCTTTTCTTATTTATTTATATTTTAAAAAGAGGTTATGTTCCCAAATTCCTTTTTGAACCTTGTATGAATGAATATCGTTTAAAAAAATCAATCATGACCATTTAAGTGGGATGAGGACCGCATAAGCATTTTATCTACGTCACCTATCTTTTTCCCTTTTTCGCATCACTCCATAACATCTCCATATCTATTCATGATTTTCATTATAAGCCTCAATTTCAAAAAATCGATACTTTTTGTGATTTTGTCATGGATATGTACATATTTGCTCTTTTATACTGTATGATTGTCATCCAACACATTGCTCCTCCATTTAAATAGGTCAAGGACGACCTATCATACTTCGGGTGACTTCCAAAATACTCCTGTATACATATCAGTTTCCTAATTGGAGGTACTAGACTGCATCATATCCCTTATTAGAAAGTTTTAATGGTATTTGATGTTAAAAAAGGGATATTATCCGATATGCACAGTTTGTTGTTCCATTGTTATCTCTATCTATTTCTGTATAAAATTAACAGTGTGAGGAACTTAGAGGAAATGGGAGGTCGATTAGTACACAACGAGCTGCAGGTACTAATAGTTTCCGACACTGCATGAGGAATTTTGTTAAGAGCAGGATGGATCACCTATTTTACACGGCTACAGTAGCCCCATGAAACTGTGACTATCGAATTTCCGCAGAATTTTTAGGACAATCATTCCATAGTAAGAGGAAGGAAAATAAAATTGATAGATATAGTAATTGAAGAAGTATCTAGACTACTAGCAGTTGGTCCCATATGGACACATATGAAAGTGAGAATTTAAGATGCCATGGCCACCATTCCGGGTGAGGGATAGAACTTGATCATTAAAAGAAAAGGAGTCCAACCTTCATCTTTGGGGGAAACATGGACAGAACTAGCTAGATTAGTGTAGAGCTACATTACGTACACATGAGAAAGGATGTGGTAGGACCATGCCACCTCAAATTATTATCAGTATTAAAATAGAAATGTGTCATAAATCTGCGTGCATATCTAAATTTTTTGTTGCATGATGCTGTTGAGAGTATAAGGAAATCCTATCATATAGGTGCTGTAGTGAGCCACAATTGTTTAATTCGATTAATAGTAGGTTATATCCTTGCTCAACAATAGACCAGTTGGGAAGAATTGGTGTTTTCCATAGATGGGGGACTAGCCTTACCAACCCCAAAAAGAAAAAGAACTTCCAACACAGCAAGTACGCCTTCGAAACGAAGACACCCCTCCAGATTAAGAATAGGAAAGGGAATGTTTGAGAACCTCTAGGGTAGCAGTAGCCAATCCTTAGAATTACTTAGTTCTGAAAATGAGAAACCTTCACAACCCTAAAGAAGAGATAACCAAGAGTCGGAATTGGAGGAAGAAAATGAACACGCTAGTGAAGAAAGGAGGGAGGGCACTGAACTTCATTTAAACCCTAGTGCAAGTCCACCACAAAACCCATTGCCGGAGGACTAATTGACTCAAATTTTGGCCAATATTAGTGAGTATATTCATCCCCAGAGTCCGCTCAACCTCAATATTTAGGCAAAGCAATCACAGGAACACTCTTCCCACACCAAGAATTCACAAGAAGAAATAAATAACAAGGAAGAATTAGGAGTGGAATCAACTCAGGAAGTGGTGGAACAAACTAGTGTTACCCCTCCAGAGGAACCTACTGTAGAAAATGTAAACACTGAAGATACGCTCCAAACAGAGGATATGGAAACTAGTTAGGGAAAAGGCATAACCCTCGAAGAGAAAAATCGAATTGAATAACTGAGCCAGAAAGAATAGAGACAGTTAGGGAAATAGTTGTTCCTCCTGAGAAGAATAAGAAAAGTGAAATTAATAAGCTACAGAAGGAACATCAAAAACTGCAAAATTTAGTAAAACAACTCAGACAGAAGATAAGGGCACTAAAAAGGGGGAAAATCGCAAGAAGAGCCCCGAAAATAGTGGATGTGGGCATGCAAACTAAACCCCATGATACAAGACCGCAGAGGCTCAAACTGAGCCCATACACATTCAAGATGGTAAGGAATAACATGCATCTATTACAAACACAGCAGCCCAAACAGAAAATGCATGTCTGCAATAAAGATGTTCAAACAGAGGGGCTATCCTCCAGCAATACGACCACCCAAACATTCCATGATAGAGAGACACAGACTATGGGCACTCGGAATTGTGATAAGAGTACCCAGAGAAATATTCAACCCAAAGATGTTTTGATAAAAAACCACTCTGGTATAACAAAACTCAAAGAGGATCTGGCACAAGCTCAGTGGAATATAGAAAAGCTTGAGGATGAGACTATTCCTCAGAAGAAATACTAAGAATTAAAACATCAATTAAGGAACATCAATTCATCAGAGAACAAAGCCTTTAATAAATATCGAAGGGTAGAGGAAAAAGTTGAAGAGGTAAGGAACAGTTTGAAACAATCAAGAGTTAGATGGATACTCTCTATTCTATATATACATATGTCCTAGCATGTAGGTCAGCTACCAAAAGCTATGCTTTATTTCTGTTAGAAAGATATTTATAGTTAAACATTAAGGCTGTTAAGGTAGTGAAATCGATAGAATTAAAAACTGTTGATGATTTGATAAATTGTTGTAAGGACCATGGAGTAAAAGTTCAACAATTACTGTGTGAGTTTTATTTACGTAATTTTATATTGGAAGAGGAAAAGGAGAAAAATCCCAGTCCTTTTTGTGGGTGATGTACAGTTTCAAGTATTTATTTCATTTGTTGTTAACCAGTTAAAGTGGCTCAAGGCCTATAATACTTTTCAGAGACAAGAAAATGGGCTAGACGTTTGGGTTAGGGGTGAACCAAAAAACCCATTAAAGTTGTTGAATAAACATAAAAGCCTAATGAAAAAGGAAGGAGTGATCCAAACCCTGGGAACCATCCACAAAGAAATTCTCTAGCAAGGGGTAGAATATTTCCTCTCTATCAAAGAAAATTCCTTGGCAACAACTAAATTCAGATGGAAGGCTTCCAATAAAAATATACAAGACAAAGATCCATTCAATTACAAGAACTTCAAGTTAGCTATAGATCAGCTGGTTACCTATAATAACCTCATTTTGTGGGAAGGCCTATATTGGCTTGGTTGTAGGTTTTGAAGCCCTATTATCTGGTATCCTATATAAGGGTACAAGGCCATATATGAGTTTCCTAAAGGGAAGACATGGCCCATCTTTGTTAGATACAAATCATGGTTTTAGACCACTACATGGCAATCCCTCTCTAGCCTATTCTTTGACTGCTTTTCATGCAAAATACATGGTTTTCACGAGGCTATGAAAAAGGGTAAGCAAGGGGTGTGTTGAGCTATGGAAAAGGTATGAATTTGCCATTTATTTCCTTATCTTTTCCTTTTATCGTAACTCCTTTTATTCCTAACATGATAATATATCAAAGAATTATAGCAAAAACTAGGGAGTTAATGATCATTGCGAATTAGTTGATTATTGTCCTTTTCCATGCAGAAAATAGAAGAAATGGAAAACTACCATTTTGAATGAAAAGACAAAACAAAGTAACTTCTATTCCTTCAAGAGGAAGCAGTATCTAGGTAAGCAGATCAGGATCGGAGTGCATAGTTAAGGATAAGGTAGGAAAATTGCAAAATCAGCACAAGAAGACAAAGGGATTGACTAGAGTTAGAAGATGGAGTGTATCCCTCAAGATCTCTTGATCCTAAGGGATCATTGTTTTACAGTCTATCTGTTATTCCTTATTTTATCCGCCTGCCCATTATAAAAGGGTAGCACTTGTAAAGATTGATGGATTATCAATTATCATTATTCAGAACTCACTCTTGTATTTCCACTTTGATCATTGACTCTCATTGATTAAAAGAGAGATGATTACCTATAACATTTTCATATGATTAATACATAATTCAGTTGTTGTTCCATTTGTTTATACTGAAGTGGTTCGACGGTGTTTCACAAGTGGCTAAGGTCTCGACCCTAGTGGATCCACTTACTATATGTACCATTACTTTCAATCATAGTCGTGTGATGTTTTGGTTTGGTTTTCATTCATTTAAATTGCATTAATTTACTATTCTTCATTTCCAGAGTTTATGAACTGTCTTATTGTAACTGAATCGTGTTGCCGTTCCTTTTCATCATAATAAGATTATTATCTTAAGAAACTATATTGTTATGCTATTCATTTCAATTATGAAGCTTCATTGTTCATTCTAGTAAACTAACTTTGTTGTTCATTGCATATTGTTGTTCTTTTTCTATTAAATAAGATATTGTTGTTCATTTCTACTAGATAACATTGTTGTTCATTTCTTTTCTGCAAGTATTTTGTTTTTCCTTTTAGCATCATTATAGCTAGCACATTTATTTCATTTTCTATTAGCAGCATTATTGATTTGATTCCTTGTCATTTCTCATTAGTCGCTTTAGTGTGGAATGTGAGATAAAAAACTGTAAAGAATGTTGGCTACTATTGTCAGAGTTATCAGATTGTGGATCTTGTTTATGTTTCATTTCATTTTCATTTGTTGACAAAGGAAAGGGTTATTACTACTACATCCTTAACTGATAGTTCCTGTTAATTTCTGAGCAAATGTTTCAGACCATTGAGTTTCTTTTATTTGCAAATAGATTTTATTTCAAGCATTCATTTACTCTTGTATTTGAAGCACTGTACTGCAAATTGTAAAACATTACTCTTGGATTAAATTGTCACCTCAGACTGAGTACACTCTTGAAATAGAAAATTGTCCCTAGATTGATAATTAATGTAGAATAAATAGGAGTTAAAAAGACACCTTTTATACCTCAAGACCATCAATATCACAGCCAACAATGAGCATGATCTGGAATACTAATTTTCAAGATGTGGCATTTTCAAAGAACACCAACTTCAGTAAATGCAATGAATGTATTGTGAAAGCAAAAATTAAGTCAGCAATTACAAAAGAGTTGGAAGAAAAGGCATGAGTTAGGTTGACAAAACATAACAAGATTGTTATGTGTGGAAGATATTGATACTATGCCCATAGAATTATGTTAGAGCAGTTTCCAAAGGAGTATTTGAGCATTATCCATGATAAAATGGACAAAACAAAGACTTCAATCCCAAGGCTATGTGTCAAATCAAAATCTATTGTAGGAACTGTTAGGACTCAGAATTGTCTACTTTTGACCCTACATTTTGTTATGATATTACTCTTTTTAACCTATGAATTGAAATCCTTGATATCATTTTTGACCTCATCATCCCAAGGTATGAAGTAACTCTCCTCATTTGCTATATGATTAATTATTCAACACATATTCATGTTATCTTTACAATTAATCTTCGGAAATTAGCTAAGTCGCTGACAGTTGATTGGAATTGTTCAAAGTTCACAGAATCATGATTCATAGTTGTTGCAACACCAGGAACAGCAACTGTGCGGTTGTTGCAACACCAGAAGCAGCAACTGACTAAAGTGTGAAATGTCTTAATTCGCAACAGCAACTGTCCAAAGTTGGCAAGACTATACTCGGCCGATGATGATAAAGCAGGATCAAGTCAATCCAACCACAGATGTGGGAACACCAGGAACAACACGAAGTATTTTAAGGGATGGTTAAGATGTACCAAATCAGCAACAACAGCAAAGTAACTGAAGATAGCATGAGGAATCCGAGGAAATAGACGAAGATCATTCGTTTTGCAACAACGAAAAGGACCGATTAACCAAGGATGACAAAGATAATATATGGTTGTAACAGTATGTTGTAACATGAATCAATTTCCTATTCTGTACAGAATAATTAAACTGGAGGACAATCTATTGTAATAGATGTCTCCTCTATAAAGAGGAGACACCTACAGTTGAAAGACGGTGTGTGTGTGATACTGAATCATTGTAGTGCTGAAGGTCGGAACTTCCGTTGTAATTGAACTCTTGGCAGATGAATAAAGTTTTGTTTTGAGCATTTCAATTTAGTATTTGTGTGCAGGGGAATCTTGTGAGAGGGATAGGACCCACCTTCTTCACAAGATTCACCCATTCCTTTCCTATTAAGTGTGTGTTAATTTTGTATGTGTTTAGCCTTGCTTCTGGTATTTTCCTTTTGCTGATATGTTGTTCATTTAATCGATTGGCGCTGTGAGAAGTGTGTCACTCGTGAATAGGATTTTGGTGTGTATTGGCGACTGATCACAGAGGCAGGTGCTAGGCATCCTTATTCTGAGGACAGGGTCCTCGTCCTCTATTACAAACAGCCATCATTTTTCTGCAGATTTGTTACCTTTACCTAATTTCTTTTCATTTCTGCAATAGTTTAAGACCGCTGTAACACAGAGTAAGTGTTTGATAGGAATTAGAATTGTTTTGCTACAACTTTTAATGCTTTTGAAATTAAAATACATACAGTACGAGGTCACCTTTGAAATAAAAGTACTTTTCCAGGTTGACAAATTAATGTGGTGCTCGACTGTTAATCAGTAACAATTCGGGCGACCAACATTTTGGCGCCGTTGCCGGGGAAGGCGACTAATTTTTTTTAAGGAATTAATGATTTTTCTTTAGAATAACAGGTGCATGAGAGGACGCAAGAAAGCTAACTTCACAGGTGGTAAGGGCACAGGAGGCGGAAGGAAGACTTTCATTGACGAGATCATTTCAAAAGCTGAGACATCTCAGAGAACGAGTTCCCGAAGACCTCAAATCCAGTATTCCTCCCAAATAGATCATCAGACAGAGTAAGTACTGGGCCTAAAAGGAAGCTGGAAACACCAGAGCACATTGAGGAACCAGTAGAGGAACCTGAAGAATCAGAAGATACTGAAGACAGAGCCAGTGACTCAGGGAGAAGAATAATGGAGGATAACAGAGCAGAAGGAAGGGGGGAAAACTCACTTTCCACCCTGGAATTTCCTATTGGGGACCTCCCAAGGGGAGCAGTCCCTATGAAAAACATTCCACCCATGGCATTGCCTAATTTTCATGGGTTATCCTTTGAAGATCTCGATGAGTTCCTATTTGAATTTGATATACTGTGTAGAAGTTATGATTATGTAACTCCTGCTCGGAAGTTAAAATTGTTTCCAGCAACACTAAAAGGGAACGCATTAAGATGGTTTATGAGCATAGGGGCTCATGTAATCACCACATGGGATCAAATGAAAGAAAACTTTCTGAGCAAATATCAGGACTACTGTCGAACAAGAGAAGGGAAGGAAGAATTGTTCAAAATGTTTCAGAAAGAGGATGAGAATCTGGAGGACTTTGTAGAGAGACTGCAATATAATTTGCAGCGATCAGATCACCCAACCATGAGTAAGGATATTCTGAAGACAATACTATTAAAAGGAGTACGAGATGGTTGCCTAGATATGTTAAATATGCTCGGAAAAGGGGATATTTCTAAAGAACCATTTGACGAAATTATCAACCTCTGCATGCAGTGTTCCAGAGGAGCAGCAAGTAGAGCAAAAACAAGGGACAGTACATATTCAAGAGTCCAGAAGTCAGCAAGCGGAGGAGCAACACAAGCTGAAATAGGTAATCTGCTTGAAGAATTCAAAACTGAAATGCTAAGCTCTTTTGCTTCACAAATTGATGCTTTGCAGGTTGAAAGGAAACAGGCAGAAGCAGAAGCTTCCCTGGCTATCTTTTGCTCCAAATGTAGAGGAAAGCATCCACTGCGAGAATGTCCATTGGATAAGGTACCAATTTGTACCATTTGTGAAAAGGATCATGAAACTCAGCAATGCCCCTCTTTGCTAGGAATAAATGCAGAACTGCAATCAACTGAAGAAGAAGCTGAAGCAGTGTACCTGATGACACAGAGGAGGAAATGGCCACAAAGACAAGGTATGAGTTCGAACACATCATTTAGTCGTTGGAATAATCAGTCTCCTTTTCAAACAAATTTCCCACCCATGAATCAAATGCAATACCCACCCTTTAATCTGATGCAATTTCCTATGCAACAACCAAATCCTCCTTTTACTGACCCTACTATGTGGAATCCTTGGACTTTTCAACAAACTTATTTTAATCAATGGAATCCAAATTGGGCAGCCCAGCAGATTCCATTTCCTCAACACCAGCAATCTCTTTCCTTACCATCTAATGCCCTGCAGAATAACCAATCAATGAGACCCCAACTGCCTGTGCAACCTAATCCCAACCCAAACAATAATAAAGACTTGTAGGTAATCGATATTCAAAGTCAACCTGTTCCTCCTATGCAATGTAATGATATCCATTTATGCTCCGAGAGGATAGTTGAACCCATTATAGATGACATTACTGACTCTGAAAAAGAAGAAACTAGAAAGGAAAAGTCATCCAATAAAGATACTGAAATTCTTGAATCATCTTCTAACAAGACTATCCAAATAGTAGAGCCACCCTTTCCTGAAAGATTGACTCTTAATAAAATGTTTGAGCCACCAACTTTTAACCTTTTAGGAGAACTACAAAATTTATATGTCAAAATCCCATTATTGCAAGCACTAAGAGATGTCCCTATCTATGCCAAAACTGTTAGGGATATTTGTGTTAGAAAGCCTGAAAGAAAAGCCAAGGAACCCCTCACAGTTCATGTGATGGGAGAACTGACTTCTTTGATGACAGAAAAAGACCCCCTTATGAAATATGGTGACCTTGGTCACCCTACAGTAACAGTTCAGGTCCGCAAAACCTTTGTCTCTAAAGTTCTAGTAGATCTAGGTGTAGCAATAAATATTATGACACTCGAAACAACACAATTACTGCAGTTGAGACACTTAATTAGGGAAACTCCAACCATTTTAGAGGTGGCTGACCGCTCTACAATTAAACCTGAAGGAGTCATTGAAGACCTGGTAATTTCCGTAGAATCTTGGAATTACCCAGCTCAATTTGTGGTGTTACAAACTAAAACAAAGTTGGGGGGTCATCCATTAATTCTAGGAAGACCTTGGCTCACTACAGCAGATGCTTTCATTAGCTGTAGGTCTGGATCAATGACAATATCTAATGGGCAGGAAACCAAACAGCTGACTCTTTATCCCCACACCACACCCATGATTAATAACGATAATTCAATATGGGTAGATTATGAGGATGAGGAAACCCAACCTATTTTAATTGTCGGACAAGCTTTAACTCTCAAAGACTCAACCGAAGATGAATTAATCAGCAACTTTATTTCTGAACCTTCTTCGGTTAGCTCAGAAATACATAATCACCTCACTGCA
>APFE031033955.1:2335-21696 GCA_000404065.3 Pinus taeda
TCTGACCCAAATTGGTTTCTCCAAGGAAGAGTTATGCGAAATCTCCCACAGTGACTTGATTATAGACTAGTTCAGTAGAGCGAACTTGTACGACGTGCCAGGAGTCACTGGTTCGACCTTTGGAGCTGAAAAATGCATACAAGGAATTACATTCTGTTCTCTTTCTGCACCTTCTTACGAAATTTCAATCCAATCCCCAGAGGGAAGGTTATGACGATTTTCCCCAGGTCACCTGTTTGGAATGTAATTCATGAGTCTGCAAAAAGACCAACTTCCTCAGATCATATCTCCGCAACTATCGCGTGAAAAGCTCTGAAATTCAGACCCAAGGTTCAGCGCGATTTCTTATCAAATGGGTTTTTTTTTGCAACTTCTGAAACAGCACAGAAAAAAGTTATAGCGAAAATGCCACGATGACCTGTTTGGAGCAGCGAAACCCTAGAATCCAAAGCTCTGATACCAAATGTTATGAAACCAGCTCAAGAAAAAATAGAAAAGATAGATCAACGCCTTAGAATTCAGCCTCTTCGAGGGAGCAACCTCCTTTACATTCCATAAATGAACAATTCTTGGATGATTCAAATGACAAAACCTCCTTTCTATATATAGGAGTCTAAGGAGTCACAATATAAACCAGACGACCTAACAATAATAATATAAAGCCACAAAAATAACAATATGGGGGCAATAGGGGCACAACAATATTAATAAGGGGTATAACTACAATAGTAATGGGGTAATCACTAGTATTATAGGGACCCAACAGAACAACCATTTCAGATTGAGACTGATGCTTCTGACTATGCTATTGGTGCGATTCTTACTCAGCATGGGCGTCCAGTGGGTTAGCACAGTGAGACACTTTCAGACACATTCCAAAAGTACCCTACTTATGACAAAGAAATGTGTGTCATTGTGTAGGCTTGCTATCAATAGCAGCATTGCATTCTGGGGAAGGAAATGGTCATCCACATAGACCACTGACCTCTACAGTTCATACAGACACAAGGGAAGTTGTAGAATGATCGCCATCAGAAATGGTCCGCCTATCTGCAACAGTTCCATTTGACTATTAAGTATAAGAAGGGAAACACCAATAATGTCATTGATTGCCTCAGCTGATGACTAGTCGTGGTGCTAATCACTGTGCTCAAATCCCATGAGCACGAGACATTGGGGTGGATGCATCTTTACAAGAGTGATCCAAAATTCAACAACATATACTAGACACTCCTCGAAGCGAAGCAAGTTCCAAATTTTCACCTTCAGGATGCACTATTATGCCACTTGGGAAACATTTGTGTTGCTTCAAGTGAGTGTGCCAAGATGATTTGAGAGGCACACTACAGTTGGGTCATTGGACATTTCAAAGTAGAGAAAATAGTGGCAGTATTGCAGAAGTATTTTTATTGGATGAAACTTCTTCAGGATGTTGGGAAGTACATTAGATCCCGCACCACCTGCACCATTTCCAAATGAACCATCAAGAAGCAATACCTGTATACTCCTCTACCTACTCCTAGTTGGCCTTCGGAATCCTTATGGATTATATGCCGGGCCTTCCTTATACTAAACACGAAAACAATTGTGTTTTCATGATCATCGATAGATTCTCTAATATGGCCCTCATGGCAGCTTACAAGAAGAGTATCACAACAGAGGCCACTGCTAAGCTCTTCTTTGAGCGAGTGTGGCTACACTTTGGGAACCCACAATCCATTATATTAGATCGAGACAAAAGGTTCTTGAGTGTATTTTGGTCAAGTCTCCAGTCGATGCTAGATAAAAAAATTGACTAAGTCCACGACTTTCCATTCCCCAACTAATGGCCAAACAGAGGTTGTCAAAAGGGTGATCGTGCACATTCTATGCATGTACAACTCAAAGCATCCACGCATATGGGATGAAAGTCTCCCTATGTCCAACAAAACTACATCAAATCTATCCAAAGCTTAATAGGCCACAACCCCATTCAGGAAGGGCTGGGATTTAAGCCATTATACCCCATTGATGTGGCCATATCATTTGCAGCCACTCAGGTAGATTCAACTCACGTACATTTTAAAGTTGAAAGGCCTAACCACTTCATTGAGCACATTCGACACATCTATCAACACCTCCATATATTGGATAGAGCTAATGATAAGTACAATCAATGCCATGATCAACATTGAGTGTCGCATATGTTCCAAGTGGGTGACAAAGTTTAGCTACATTTGCAGAAGGAGTGCCTTATTGGACCCCACAACAAGCTTCACCCACTCCAATATGGGCCATACACCATCACCAAGGTCGTCGATGACAATTCGTTTGAGCTTAGCATCCCACTATTCCTTGGTCTGCACCCATTGTTCAATGTAGATGGCCTTTAGCCATACTTTCCACCATTATTGGACACATCTGACATTGCAGAACAACTCACACCAATAAAGCTCAACCCAGATCACATGGAACATTCCACAATTGATTAGATCATGGATGCATAGATCAAGAACACTTGGCAACAGAGGATATAACTGTATCGGGTTTTCATCCACTCCTTCACCAAGGAAAATGGCTCACGAGGGACCAAGTTCAACAAATGTTTCCTCATCTCATGTAGGAACTCAACGCAATGGGGACCACTGATCCTTAAGGGGGGAGGACTGATCTAGGTGGATATTAATGGCCATCAACCTATTTCACTTAGACCCTCACCACTATTCTTTCAGCTTTTCAGTTTCCTTATTTGTAGCATAGTTTACTATTTTTGGATGTTTTTCGGGCCCTGAACATCCAGAGTCATTTTGAGGCCCTAAAAGATGGTTTTTTGGAAAAAATTATTTTGGTGGTCATTATGTAATCAGTTTGGTTGTTTCATTCCTCAGAGAGATCTTTATAATGAGGTATCATACGTGTCAAACAAAGATAATATGACCAAGTTATGACCCCGAGAAGTTGGATGCCCAACTAACCCCAACGGGGCCCATAAACGCTTGGTGTTACATCTCCTCGGGTTAGGGTTTTGGTTATTTAGGGTTTATCTCTTATTGTTCAATAGTAAACATTCCTTGAGCCTCATTGTAACTCAATTCAAAGGCATGTATCCACCACATCTCTTTTGAGAGATAAGCTACCACCGCCCCACGCTATCTTATTTCCATTCTGTTTGTAAGCATAGTTCAGTAGTTTTGTATTAATCAAATGAAGTGTTTTTTTGCTGCATCTCTATGTTTATGATTATATCTGTAAGTTGTAGCATTCCTGTTTAAGTTCAGATCACTAGAATCCCTAACTCACTTGCGGGTGGAGATATACATCCCTGGAATCCTTTACCAATTGATGGGTGGAGATTCACATCTCTAAAACCCCACATAAGGCTAGAGGCTATAGGAAACATTATCTCTCAAATCCCTGTATTGTCACCATGGTGGAGGCACGAAAATGTCTAGAATCCTTTACCCCTTACCAATTGATGGGTGGAGATTCACATCGCTGGAACCTTACATAAGGATAGAGGGTGGAGGAAAACCTACCTATGGAATGCCTATATTGTCAACATGGTGGAGGCAAGAGAACCTTTGGAATACCTAGCTTAAATATGGGATTGGCTTCAAGCCAGGGGGTGACACATCCCTATGGTTTGAGGTAACTTAACAACAGTGATGTGCAAGTGCTAAAATCTTAAATAGAAAGAGGTGTTGGAATGACATGCTAGATCATGTGATATGTGAGCCCTACATATTTACTACAGTCATCAATAATGAATGATTGGTGTATAGTAGATTGGAATCTTCTTAAAACCGGGTTATGGGTTGGCCCTCTTAATCCTTTTATATAAGTAGTGGCATCCATTTCCATATAACGAGTGATACACCTCACTCCTCATTTCGATCTACATAATAATGAAAAGGAATTTTCTAAGTAATAATTGACCAAATCCACGAGGCTAGGAAATTAACCTTCCTTGAAATAGGGTCGCCAGTGTGCCATGTTACAATCTTTTTATTCTTGCATGAGTACAATTTTATTATTGTTAGAAGAAATCTTATTGCTTGAGTATAGTTTTATCATTGTCAGAAGAAATGTGTAGCATAACAACTTAAATGCATGTAGCATCACCTACGCTAATAACTTGAATGTATGTAACATCACCTTGGTTATCTTTCTAATACCATTAATAGGAGGTTGTGGCTTACAACATGGTGCATTTCAAATTTGTTAAGTATTTGCAACAATTACTCTCATTTATGAAGTGGGAAAAGCACCAAACTATCCAATGAAAAGGACAAATTATGCTTTTGGTATGAGTGTTTCCCTCTTTTCATGATACTTTCATGATATCAGTAAAAATAGTTAGAATAGAATTGCTTGAAAGCTAAATTGGGGCTCCTTGGAAATATATAAATCTTATTTGTTGGCCTTCTAAAGGTTCATCCTCAAAAGAGATGAATCAAGGTAGGACATCACCTCAATTACAAATATATCGTATGTATTGAATGTTGGTTCCCTCACATGCCTAAAATAATACTCCACCATTGGCATGACACTTGTAGGCTAGAAATAATACCTGTTGGTGACTAAGCGTGACACAATATCTTATGTGCTTCTACTCCACCCCTTAGACAATCATAAGAGGCTTAAATACAACGTCACTTGCTGCCTTAGATCACTATTTAGATCAACACTATTTTATTGTAAAATGTCATGGTTTCTCACCAACAACTTGTTTGCATGATGTCTTTGCATTTGGAATCCAGTTCTATGCTCATTTGAGTACAAAGACCTTTGAAATAACCCACTGAAATAGTGATATAAATAAATTTAGGGTTATTTTAGCAAATTTATGTTCAGACAACCATCCAGCGCTAAACATACAAATTTCTATGCATCCAAATTTATTCCATTTAGATGTGGTTCATAGGGGGTGAAAACTATACTATTGCAAGGGGGAATACATGGGTCACGATTATGGATTTCTCATATTTCATTTAGTGAATCTAAATAAAATACAAATAAAAGAAAATAGAGAAACAAAACCTAACGTATGAGTGAAGAGGTCTAATTTCTAAGCATGAGAGGAGTCATCAGGTGGTTCCTAGGCATGATGATGAGATTTACTTCAACAATAGTTTGGTGATTTATTGTTGTTTATAAATAGTTAAAACTTCATGTGTTTTTATTGTTGGTCATTGTGAACAATTTCATGCTTCACATGCATAAGATCTTTTGTCATGATATAATCAATGGATGCACTTTATTATGATGGATACAAACAATTAGGAATCTATTTTGGTCATGGTTCATATTCTTCATTTTGCTTGTAGATTTATTCTCCTGCGTTATGAATGGTTCTTGAGAAACATAAAGACACACAAACACTTTCAAGGCCATTGGCCTAGTACTTTAGGTTACCTAACCAGATTTATGGAAATATTGCTCCAAGTGTTAAACTGGTATTCAATAGACATTGTATACCATCGTCGTATGTTACAATAAATGAGACATGGTTATAATGCATGCACTTTATGTTGTTATTTCACATGTTCCTTATTGGTGGGATAACTTAGGAATTTATTATATGTCAAATAGAGTAGTTACAAATTGTTAAACTTCACATGTGCCTTATTGGTTGCATAATTTAGGCATTTATTCTATGTTTGATATACTAGTCACGAATTGTTGAAATTCACCCTGATGTTGCATTAGTTTCATGATTAAACCTCCACCATATGCATTGAATGATGTGGTGGGAACGTTTACTTGGGCATCATTCTAACGCTCACGTTGGTAGGATAATGGACATGCCTTGGAAAGGATATCATGTTATTTAAACCCATTTTCCCTCTCAGAGTCTAGTGTCAATTTGTTTTCTTGTTGATTTACTCATTATGCTAGACATAATCATCTCTACTTTTGATTTGTACACCTATGAGTAATTTTGTGAGTAAGATTGGCAACATGGGGTGTAGCATCTTTTCTTGAGATATTGATTGTTCATTTAAATATATTTATTGTAGAAAAAAAAGAGAGTGCATACGTATGTAATAATGTAAGAAGGTAGTTTACAAATGGTACCAGAGCCCAAGTTACAACAATCGGCCTCGAGGTAGTGATGAGATGGAATGAAAATGATGATATTACTAGTGTATGTATGCTAAAATATGATGATACATTATACCCTTATCTAATACATGCCTTGATGATCATAGATCAATAGGTAGCATCGAAAAAAGGGGATGAGCCACAAGATCGTCAAGTACAGCTCCGACAAATCCCAACACGGGTTGAAATAAATATCCATCGAATGGGAGAGGTCTGCGGACCAGCATGGAAGAGGAGAATACCCTGACTGGGTTGAAACATTAAGGACTCTCCAAGCTGAGATAAGAAGTTACATAGCTAACAATGTCAGGTCCAAAAAAAGACAAGCAGAAGTAAATGTTTCCATATTATAGAGCCTTTCATAATTACAAAAGCAAGGGAAAATGGACCAAGAGTTAGTCATAGAAATTAAAAAAAAAGACACAAAGAAGCAGAAGAAGAGACAAATGGAGCATATGGGAGTCAATCAATGAAAACAAACAGGTTTAGGAGTGATTATACAATAAACGGGGGTACTCTTGTAGGTACCTCGAGTGGGGAACTAGTACACATAGGCAATATTCTAAACCCCCTCCCAGGAGACACTATTATCGTTAGAACAACAAGGGAGTATATTACATGCACAAATAATTCAAGAAGGCCAAACCCCCTACCTTTGACGAAGAAATAAGGAATTCCAAAGAAGCAGAAGCCTAGTTGGTAGGAATGACAAAGTTCTTTAGGATTCACAACTACTCTGAAAACATGAAGGAAACGATGGCCACATTCAACTTAAAGGGAAAAGTGAATACATGGTGGGAAGATGTGAAAACTGTGAGGAATATACAGGAGGAAGATATGACTTGGGGTGAGTTCGAATAATTATTCCAAAAAAATTACATTTCAAATTGATACTTTGATAGTAAAGCAAGGGAGTTCTGTGAACTAAATATGGGGCAAATGAAAGAAGATGAATATGTCACCAAGTTTCTAGAACTACTACGGTATGTACCCTACTTGGAGGATGAGAAGGAAAGGATCCAAAGGATTATCAGTGGGATACCCCATTATTTTAAGGAACACATTGAATTTGATGAACTTTAGACATTAAAGAACGCGATTAGAAAAGTAAAGCATTACTACAAGTAGTCAAGACATAGGCTAGAAATTAAGGATGAATGGAGGCTAGAAGACAATAGGAATAATAAGGAATGATGGCATAAGAAGGGAAGGAAAATTCCAACCATTGGAAAAAGAAAAGTACACCCTCAACAAACAAGGGACAATCCCAACCAAATTTCATGAAAATTGAAAAAGGGTACATGCATCAACCTACAGGAGGAGAAAATAGAGGAGATGATAATAAACCATTATAGTGCTGCATATGTGGAGGGAATCACTGTAAGATAGATTTCTCACAATAGAAATATTTTAGGCCACAAAACTACAATATTAAAAAATATTGCATTGTGGGGGAGGTAACACAGAGTATACACAGGATATATGCCACCGTGGACAATAGGAGGCCGACCATCATGCATCCATCATAGACATGGAAGGTAAAATTTGGAATCTAATTGTCTCTATTTTAATTGTTCCTAGCTCCAATTATAGTTACATCACCCCTGAAATTGTAGATTGTTGTTGGCTAGATAAATAAAATATTGTAGAAACATGGTTGGTGCATTTTTTCATAGGGAAAAAGAGAAGAGTAAGTCACAGGGTAAAATCATGTGCATTTTAACTCAATGGAATGACAACCATGGAAAACCTTAATGTACTTCTCCTTGATGCATATAGTAAGCTACAAGGCGTGGATTGGTTGTATGTTGATTGAACCAAGGTAGATTGTTACAAAAATACCATTGAATGCGAGACGAAACAAGGGAAAATAGGATGTTAGAAGGAAAAATGAAACCTACCTCCGTAAGAATAATCATAGCCATGCCAACTATATGTAGCCACAAGAAAGGCTATACCATATTTGTTGTACACATATCAAGTAACAAAAGAGAAAACAATAGTGCAGGAGAATAAGATTGTAGGGTCTTAGATAAATATGTGATGCTACAAAAATATCAGGATTTGTTTTCTAGACATCCATGGCTTGTCCCCTTAGATAATTTGATTTCTCCATAGAACTAGTGTTGGGGGTTGCACCAGCACCCAAGGCACCCGATTGGATGAGCACTCTTGAGCTTGTAGAGTTAAAATTGAAAGAAAAGGAGATGCTTGATAAGGGCTACATAAGGCCAAGTGTGTCTCCATGGGGAGCACCAGTTATATTTGTAAAGAAAAAATATGGTACAATCAAATTATGCATTGATTATAGAAAATTAAATAAGTTGACCATCAAAAACAGATACCCCTTGCAATAAATAGACAACTTATTTGATTAATTGAGACGAGAAGCGATCTTCTCCAAAATCAATCTGAGATCAGGATATCACCAAGTATGTATCCAGGAGGAGGATATTCACAATACAACCTTTCGAACAAGATATGGGCACTAATATTGCATGGTGGTACCCTTGGGGCTGAAAAATGCCTCTACCACATTTATGTTCCTAATGAACAATGTTTTGCACCCTTATTTAGACAAATTTGTGATCTTATTTTCTAACGACATATTGGTATATTCAAGAACGAAGGAGGAACATGAAAAAAACTTAGTAGGAGTACTAAAACTACTAAGGGACCATAATATCTATGAAAAACTAAGAAAATGTGAATTTCATTCAACCCAAGATCCATTACCTAGGACACATAGTGTCCATGGAAGGGATAACAATGGACCAAGAAAAGATTAAATCCATAATGGAGTGGCCGACACCTAAGAAGGTAACAAAGGTAAGTTCATTCATGTGGTTAGCCAGTTACTATAGGTGGTTTGTAAAAAAAATCTCCAAGATAGGCCATCCAATTACCACCCTACAGAACAAAGGAAAGAGGTTTGAACAAACACCTGCATGTGTAGCGATTTTTGTTCAATTGAAATAATTTCTCACCAATGCACCAGTCCTAAGGATTGTTGACTTGAACAAAGATTTCGTGGTTTGAAAATATGACTATAAAGAAGGATTCAGTGGGGTCTTAATGCATGATGGATAAGTAGTTTGCTACAAGTCTTGAAAGTTGATTGAGCATGAGAAGAATTGTGTAACCCATGAACTAGAACTAGCCTCCATTATCCATGCACTAAAAATGTGGACACACTACCTCCTTGGTAGGATATTTACCTTAATAATGGATCATGGAGAGTTGAAATACTTGTTTGACCAACCAAAAGTGAATCCAAGGTAAGCTAGGTGGCTAGCAATACTTAGAGAATTTGACTTTGAAATCAAATATATAAAAGGAAAAGAAAATAGGGTTGCTGATGTAATCAACAAAAAGGTGCAAATAAATCACCTAACTATTCTTAGCTCCTATGATGTTGACCTTGGACAATGAACCTTAGAAGTAGGAATGCATGAAAATAAATATCAATAGATAAGGAAAGAACTACAATGAGTAGATAAGAGCAGGAAGGGTGAAGAATATCACCTCACGAAAGAGGGCCTAATAAAATTCAAATATAGTATCTATGTTCTAGACAATAGTGAATTGAAGAAGCTCGTCCTCAAATAATTCTGTGCCAAATCATACTCGGGACACCCTTGGTATCATAAGACACTCACAGCCATAATTTTTATTTTTACTGTCACCTAATATGAAGAAAGAGGTAGTAGAATTTGTCACAAGATGCATCGAACAGAAACAAGTAAAGACTCAATGAAAACACCTACCAAGGTTATTACAACCTATTTCCATTCTAGAATGGAAATCATAAGTGATATTGATGGATTTCATTAAAGGATTACCAAGAACACCCAAACAACATGATGCGATTATGGTGGTAATTAACAAACAAAGTAAGGTGGTGCACTTTGTGGTAGTGAAATACACCAATTTAGCTAGTAACATAGGGAAAATCTTCATTCGGAAAATTTCCAGATATCACGAGGTTCCCAAGAAAATCATCTCTGATAGAGTTGCCAAATTCAACTCTAGATTTTGGAAGGAACTCTTTGCGGGCTTAGGGACATAATTGGAATTCAACACAACTTACCATCATCAAATAGATGGACAAATAAAGAGGATTAATAAGATCTCGAAAGACATGTTAAGGATGTATGTGACGCATCAACCCAATAAATCAGAAGAGTACCTCCCATTGGTAGAATTTGTTTATAACAATGGGTACCAAGAATATTTGAAGGTGATCCCATTCAAGGCATTGTATGGGAGGTGTTGTAATACTCCTATTAGCTAGAGAAATCTAGTAAATATGGTCTCAATTGGACATAACATGTTCTAGGAAATGGAGCAAGTAATGCATCACATTAACAAATATTTGAAGGCAACTCAGGATTGGCAGAAGAGTTACGTGGATCAAAATAGGTAACATAAGGAGTTCCAATTTTGGGAACACATATATTTATGCATTAGACCCAATAAGAATTCCCTAAAAAATGGGTCATGTGCCAAATTGGAACCACAATTTTGTGGACCCTTTGAAGTATTACAAAGGATTGGACAAGTGTCGTATAAATTGCCCTTACCCCCTTCAATCAAAACACATGGTTTTTTCCGTGTATCTTTACTCTAGAAATATGTTGGATATCCTAATCATGTCATTGATTTGTTTTTTCTACATGTGGACCCAGAGGGAGAGTTGTAGCCAGAACCATTATGCATTCTAAAGGAGAGGAAGCTCACACTTCATAACTGGAAAATAGAGTAGGTTAAAGTTCAGTGGAAGAGTTTTGGGTTTGAGGAAACTACATGGTAAATTGAAGATCAAATGCAGGCAACTTACCCATGTTTGTTTGTTAAATAAAATGTGAAAAGCATTATAAATAATGTATAAGGCTTCATAATACATTACATGTTTTGTTTATTGTATATAGTCATAGAACACCGAGGATGTTGTTCCCCTCAAGAGGGAGGGGTTGTAATGACCTTAGTCATATGGTAAATATGTGAACATGATGCTCAATGCATTCATGTATATATACATACATACATATATATATATATATATTATATATATAATATATTATATATATTATATATATATATATATATTATATATATATATAATATATATATATATATATATATAATATATATAATATATATAATATATGTATGTATGTATATATTATATATATACATGTAAATTCCTCGTCGCCATGCACATGTATAGACATGATAAATAATTTTGTACATATTAAGTGTAGATTTGCATAATCATGGTAAACATTGTTACTTTCCCTTATATACCATGCAACAAATATAATAATAAGAAACACCCAAATGATAAATAAATAAACCCTAATAGTGACCAAACATTTCTAAGGCTTCAACCATCAATGCAAAGGCCCCTAATTACTGTGACCATCTATAATATCACATTCCTTTAACTCATGGAACCATGATGTAGTAGACTAAAAACACATTAGGTAAACAATTATGAGGAATCAAATTAGGACATTTAGCTAATGGAATTGATTAAATATCAATTAACAGGGATCAAAATAGGGGTATTACAAACCTAAGTAAGGTATCATGAGGAAAGGGAGAGGTTGCAAAACACAAAAAATAAATGCATAGGATCAAACACAAAACAAGGGAGCCGAAGGTATTTGTGGATGGTATACAACTAGAGGGTGCAAGCATAGAAGGGGACTTTTCAGTCGGTGATATATATTTTTATAGATGAATCGCATGTGATGAATGAGATTCTTCCCTCCACCCACACCTGGTTGATTCTAGAACAGGCAAAAATGAGGGCAATTATTAGGCAGAGAAAGCAAGGACAGGCCAACTAGTAGGAAATGAAAGGCGGAGTGACAAATAAATGACCAGGTCCTGAAGAGGGAGACCAGTAGAAATATGGGGAAAAGGGAAGCAGGAAGGACAAGGAAGAAAATGATTGAGCAATAATCTAGGAAGGTTAAGGAGAACTGTGGAAGGGAGACAATTACATAAGCAACACTTGCGAAACCCCAGTGAGGAAGACTGAAGCAAGGAAGGAGTGACCAAAGTTTGGAGTGGCTTGATTAGTGACTAAAGAGAAGTAAAGGTATTTACAACACAATATGTAAGAGATGCAAACGCCTACATTGTGTTACCCCTTAGCGTTAATAACCAATACATGCAAATATAAAATTCTCCATCACTATAATAGTGAGTAGTTAAGAATCGATTATGTTCATCATTTTTTTTTCTTAATGAATGCCCATGTTGTTAGAATGAACAATTATAAAGAACTTTGTCACTAGTTCTATTTACCACAATATTTGCTTCATATATGATAGTATTGGTGATGGAAGCCTCACTAGTTATGTTTTAGACATCAATAACTAGGACGTAGCCGAGACCCTACGGTTTGGTTATCTTGGTGGACAGGCCCTCTCCAAAACATCCTCTTGACTAAGAGTGTGACCCTTGCCTACTTTCACATAACTGGTACATATTTTTCTAGATGCTGCTACATATATTACCAAAGAAAGTGGACCCCATCACCGTTTAAATTTCAGAAATATAATATAAATCATTTACTCGAGTTATGGTTTAAGTTCATGTGACCTTGCGTGTGTGTATATAACTGTTGCATATATTGCCAGAGAAAGAGGATCTTTCCATTTTTTAAATTTACAAATGTAATACTTGAACCATGGGATAAGTTTGTGTGATCCTTGCCTGAGTGCATCTAATTGTTACATATATTATTAGAAATTGAAGACCCTGTAACTATTTAATTTTAGATTTATAAATTACTCAAGTTGTGGGTTAAGCTTCAGTGGGATGTCAAATGGATTTAGAAGGGTGGAGATTATGTCTCTAGAATCCTTGAAGTTAAAGGGTGTAGATATTTATCTTTGGAGCCCCGTTTTATCAAAGGGTGGAGTTGTTGATCTCTGGTGTTGTTGTTGATTAATGGGTGGGGATACACATCTACGAAGTCCCAAACTAACTAGTGAGTGGAGATATACATCCCTCGAATCCATTACCAATTGATGGTGAATATTCACATCTATGAAACCCCACATAAGGCTGAAGGGTGGAGGAATACTTACCTCTGGAATCCCTATATTGTTAGCAAGGTGGAGGTAGGACAACCTCTGGAATCCCTTACCCGTTACCAATTGATGGGTGGAGATTCACATTTATGGAACCCCGCATAAGGTTGTAGGGTGGAGGAAAACCTACCTCTCGCATCCCTGTATTGTTATTAGGGTGGAGGTAAGACAACCTCCAGAATCCCTCACTTAAATATGGGATTGGTTTCCATCTAGGGGGAAACACCTACATAACCAACAATAGTCAATGGGTGGGAGGAGATTAGGAAACCTATCCCTATTATTTGAGGTAAATTAACAACAGTGATGTGCAAGAGTTAAAATATAAAATAGCAAGAGTTATCATAATGGCATGCTATATCATGCGTTATGTGTAGCCCTACATCTTGAATATAGTCATAAATAATAAATAATGTTGTACAATAGATTGGAGACTTCTTAAAACTAGGTTATGGGTTGGTCTTTCTAATCCTTGTATATAAGTAGTGGCATCCTCTTCTATATAACCAGTAATACACCTCACACCTCATCTCGATCTGCATAATAATGAAAAGTAATCTACTAATTAATAATTGGCCAAATCCCTAAGGTTAGGAAATCAACTTTCCTTGCAATACAACTTGGAGTGTGCCATGTTACAATCCCTTTATTTATGCTTGGGTATTATTTTATCATTCTGAGAAGAAATCATGTTTCTTGAGTACAATTTTATCATTTCCAGAAGAAATTTGCAGCATAACAACTTAAATCTGTGTAGCATCACTTATGTTATTAACTTGAATGCATGTAGCATCACCTAGGCTATATTTCTAGTATTGTTAGTAGGAGGTTGTGGCTTGCAATATGGTGCATTTCCAATTTTTTAATTCTTTGCAACAACTATGCTCATTTCTTAAGTGGGAAAAGCACCAAAAAAGCCAATGAAAAGGATGGATTATGCTCTCAGAATGAGTGGTTTCCCTCTTTTCATGATACTCTCATGATATTACTAAAAATAGTTAGAATAGGACTTTTTGAAGGCTAAATTAGGACTCCTTGGAAATATAGAAATACTATTCATTGGCCTTCTAAAAGGTCATTCTCAAAAGATATGAGAAAATAATGAAGGATTATTATGGTTTCGAGGTAGGACATCACCTAGGTTACAAATATATCCTATATATTGAATGTTGGTCCCTTTATAGGCCTAAAATAATATTCCACCATTGGCATGACACTTTTAGACTTGGAATAATACCTGTTGGGGTTGATCCTAACACAATACTTTATGTGCTTCTAGCCCAGACAATCATAACAACCTTAAATACATGGTCACTCGCTACCTTAGATCATGATTTAGATTACCACTATTTTGTTGTAAAATGTCAAGGTTTCTCACCAATAACTTGTTGGCATGGTGTCTTTGAATTTGGAAACCAACTATATATTCATTTGAGTACAAAGATATTTGAAATTACCCCCTAAAATACCTATATAATTAAATTCAAGGTTATTTATGCAAATTTCTATTCACACAACCATCCAACATTGAACATATAAATTGTTGTGGATCTAAATTTATTTCATTGAGATGTGGTTGATAGGGGTGAAAATTATATTGTTGCAAGGGAGAATACATGGGTTATGGTTACAAATTTCTCAGCTTCGATTTAGTGAATCTAAAGAAAATACAAACAAAATAAAAGAGAGAAACATAATCTAATGTATGAGTGAAGAGGTCTCATTTCTAAGCGTGAAAGGAGTCATCGGGTGGTTTGCAGGTATGATGATGATATTTTATTCAACAAGAGTTTTGTTATTTCCTATTTTTTATCAATAGTTAAAGGTTCATGTGTTTTTATTGCTGGTCATTATGCACAATTTTATGTTTCACATGCATAACATCTCTTGTCATGATATTTTCAAGGGATGTGCTTGATTATGATGGATAAAAACACCCAAGAATATAATTTGGGAATGGTTCTGATGCTTAATTTTGCTTGTTGATTTATTATCCCATATTATGAATGGTTGTTGAGAAATATGAGGACGCCCCAACACGTTCAAGGCCATTGACCTACTACTTTTAGTTACCTAACCATACTTATGGAAATATTGATTCAAGTCTTAGGTTGGAATTAAATAAACATTGCATACCACCATTGCATGTCACAATGAATGAGACAATGTTATAATGCACACATTTTATGTTTCTATGCCACATGTTGCTTATTGGTGGGATAGCTTTGGCATTTATTATGTGTTTGATAGACTAGTTACCAGTTTTTAAACTTCACATGTGCCTTCTTGGTGGGATAACTTAGGAATTTATTATAGGTTTTGGTAGACTAGTTACTAGTTGTTGAACTTCACCCTAATTTTCTATCAATTTCGTGATTAAGCCTTCACCATATCCATTGACTTATGTGGTGGGCACATTTACTTGGGCATCATTTTGACACTCGAGTTGGTATAATGATGGACATGCCTTGAAAAAGATCTAGTGTTATTTTAACTCATTTTCCCTCTTAGAGTCTAGTGTCTACGTGTTTGCTTGTTGATTTACTCATTATGCTAGAGATAATGATCTCTAGTGTGCATTTGTACACCTATGAGGAATTCTATGAGAAAGGCTAGCAATGTGGGATGTAACATCTTTCCATGAGATATTGATTTTTCATTTAAATACATTTTTTGTAGACAAAAAAAAAGGTTTGTATATGTATGTAATAATGTAAGAAGGTAGGTTAAAATAGGATAATATATTATCAAATCATAACGGCATCTCCAATAAAGGTGAGCCCTGCATAGAATGGGTGAAACCATCCATGGCAAAAAAAATCAAGTGATAGGAGGAACCCTATATGTATATGATGGCTCCATGAAAGTTACTTATTCCTTAACTAAATATTTCTTTCACTTAATTATGAGATTCAAATTAGTTAGAATGATTGAAAGAACAAATTTTATTTTACACACACTTAGATCATGTATTACTCTTTAATATAAAGTTTCTCAGATCTAAATGATTACTAATTTAGAAGGATAGGTTGAGAGAATTTCTCAACCATCACCAACAACTCACAAAAAAACATTTTAGATATAGAATCTAAGTATTAACTTTAAGTCCCACCCCCCCTAATACTTAGATTACAAAAAACCTATTGAAACCACCCATAGACAACAAAATTCATAATCATTATTTAAATGGATTAGAACTTCTAGATCAACATGGGTTGCATCAAGTTGCATCATAACCCTCAGAAAGGTGTAGTCGGTAAGATGGATTCCCTAGTTCCACTCTCGAACTCCCAAATAATGGATCTATAAAAGTGAATTAATGAAAAAAGTCCCAAGATATTGCATAAACTCGTGAGAATACCACTCCCACATATTCAAGAAATGGGTGATCCTTCCCTAGATCCACAATTTCCAAACTATCTGGACAGCCATCCTTATTGATCATGTTCATTAAAATATAGTTGTTTTAAAAGAGTTTGAGAGGTTTAATGATACCAACAAAATGCACATTGTCCCTAGCCACATCATACAACAGTTCCTGCCTCTGTAGCTCCGTACGATTTTAAGTTTGATCATTTCTCTAGGCATGCAATTGACGAATGATAATTAGTCTCTTCTAGCGCTGAGATTATTAAATCATTCAAACAATTTTCTAATGATTCTAAGATGAAGTTCATGTAACATTGATCGGTTAGATCGTAAAATTTTTGACCCATTAACATAAAAAACATGTGACCCCTGCCAATCATCTCCTCTACATGAGATCTCAAAAAATGTGTTGAAATTTCTAGAAAAGTAGAAAATATGCTTCCCCAACTTCCTAAGAAGGGCCTTTGTAGAAGTTTTGTTGTTGTTTTTCTATGTCACTGGACTTTCCTCTAAAAGCTTAGTAGGAACCTACAAATCTAGTGAAGACCAAACACGTAATAAATGAAATGGAGAGCCTTATCTAGAAATATCCTGCCATAGAACAAACTAGATGCAACATATAACCTTTTTGCACTCTATTCCTTTGTGGACAGATCTATCGGAAAATATATCCCAAACAACAAAAATAGTAAATATGTACATATCTCACAACCAATATAGCTTGAAAAATAAATTCACAATTACTTTAAAGAACTAAAGCTAGCAGGTGACCAAATTTGAGGGCACATGCAATTACCTGCATTTTATTCTATAAATCAAGTAGATATCAAACAAAATAAGAAAACAATTCTTCTTAAAAAATAAAGAGTTGACTGAAATGGTTTGGAACTTGTTCTTTGTCAAAGTTGGCCCATGTAGCTACGAATCCACACAGTGAGTCTCAAACTCACAAGAATCATTTCACTTCCTTATGTCATTTATGGACAAATACCCTACTGCAAAAAAAAAAAATAATACACTCTCTACAAACACATATACTCTATATTTCCCTCAAAAATTTCCCTTCACACTCCCATGAGGAAGGTAGGCCTAGGCTCAGGCCCATAGTGACTCTGATACCGAGCTAGAATTATTAAAAGCACAAATTTCATTTCACACAAACTTACATCACGTTACTCTATAATATAGAGATTCTTAGATTTAATTTATTTCTAATTTAGAAGGATAGGATGAGAGAATTTATCAACCATCACCAACAACTGACAAACAAAATTTTTAGATATAGAATGTAAGTATTAACTCCAAATTGATCATACCTAATATGTTTGGAAATTTTATTTTTATGCCAAGGGGTTTTCTACAACCCTGTATGTGAGAGATGTTGTAATGGAACATTTGATGAAGCGTTAAATAAAAAAGTAATAATAATAAAATATAATGCCAGTTTAATTAAAAATTAATAAAAATAATAGATGGGTTCAATTCAATTTGTTATGTTGTAATTTTACTTTTATTAATAAAATTAGAAACATTTTTTTTGAAAAAAAAACACACAATATGCATATCACATTAAAATAAATTTAAATAATAATGAGTCAAATTCATAACACGAATATTTCTAACTATATAATTAATAAGCATTATAAACTTAGTAAATTTAATTAATAATCTAATCTCTCTCTGTTTATCATATTAAAAAATGCTAAATACATATATATGTAGTTATATGTATCATGAGAGTTCTTTTTTTTTTTTTGGCTTAAGCTTAAGCAAGAGTATTTTGTTCTATTTACCGACAAAAATATGTTACAACCCATGGCATAGCCCACAAGAAAGACAGGCCCCACCAAACCTAAGAAGCCAAGCCAAAGTCACGAAAATTGGGCAAGGGCCCACAACACTTTATCAACCACTGATGACCGTGCGATTGGTTTCCAAAGATCTAACAGTCTATGGGTGCTTTTGAGAGCTCAACGAGCACACCTTTTAGCAAAAAAAATGGAGCTGATTAGATTTCAAAACTATCTCTAAATTCATATCGGGTCCGCTAGGGGAGATAACTCTCGGGCATTTTCATCACCCAAAATCCTTGAGATGCGGGTGAATCCTGACAAAGCTTGTGATTAGCACGAAACTTAACATCAATTGTAGATTCGAAGCCCTTATAGAGTCCATTCTCAAGCGTGTTATGGGTCCGGTTGGAAGGTTAACCAACGAGCCTTTTGCCATGTGAAATGCACTGTGCTTTTACTATTACGCTGACCTGTCAATTTTTAATGAGAATCTTAGCGCCAAAAAATAGAAGGCAAACGTTAATGTTTTCCTTATGACTTGTTCTATAATAAGTTTTCCACCCGAGAAACTTGTAACTATAGAATTCCGTGTCCATTTCCTGCCCTATAACCATAGTAAACCCCTAAGTTTTCTCTTGACGTCCTCCTCTTGAAAATTCTACTTATGCATCATTTTTATTATTTCCTCTATTCAGGCAGATATCCCTATCTAATGTTTCCTATTTGTGGCACTTATCCCTCAATCGAGCTTGAGGAATCTCTGACCACCCATATATTTTATTGTTCTTGGTGCATAGAACGCCTTCATTAGGCATAATATCTGCTAACATGTTGGCATTTATTCGCACATGAGTGAAACTAAGGGTTCTTATAGTGCGTAGGTGCGATTGAATAAGTTGATAGACTTGCAGTAATCTCTAGTGTTTCAAAACATTGTTTGGAATTGTGCCATTGCAAATTTTCTTGACTGAGTTGACTATTAGTTTAGAATCAACTTCAATAATAG